>OX639994.1:93260314-93476243 GCA_951828415.1 Anomoia purmunda
TGTCCCCATTTGGGGACATCACTATGAAACTATACCTTTTTAATCTAATTCTGTTTTTTTCAACACGATACCACTTCTAAAAGCTTGTGCTCTCTTCACTTAATATTTTAGTAAAAATCGCTTAGTTTAGTTTCATTATATATTCGAAAATGTATACATAAATACTCCGCAAGAATTAACACGACGAAACATCAAACTTTGAAGCGCTAGAAATTACTCTTTATTGACACAATCAATATATGTTTTTGCTTAGATATACTACTTGTGCCATTTATATGTCATATCTGTAGTAACATTATTAGTTTTCGGTGTTTGAGATACAGATTTCGCTATTTGAAGAGGTGTCCTCGTATGGGGACAGTATGCGGTAATGGGTTAAACAAGTTTCGAAGCAGAATGTATATAACGTAATGAATATCCTAAGGTTAAGCAATATTTTATACAGTATTTAAAATAATTCAGAACAAGGTCGATGGCCTCTAGCTGCTAGCACCTTAGTTTTAAGTTTACTTTTATAATTTGTTTATAAAAATAAACTGATAATAATAATAATAATATATCTAATAATCTACTTTTGAAAAATTACAAATTCTATCGTTGAAACATTGAATATTAGTACGAGCAGTACGAGCGTAACACTAACGTTTAATTAGTTAACGGGACACATTTTAGATAACAAAGAAAAAATTAAAAAAATATTTCGAAAAAAAAAAAAAAACTTATATTCAATCAGTTAGAAACTATAGAAAGCAAATGTCATTTAAATTTTTATTTCCAATAATTTAAAAGCTATTAAAATTTTTAAAATGATTTCTTTATAGCTTTATATTTAAACTTATTTACTATTTGCTTTTTTTTACTTTCATATTTCAAGCCGCAACCACAATTCCGCCTATGTAAATATGTACATATCGTATATTCAAAAGTAAATTTACTTTTAATTGCGCTACTGTAAAAATCGTCGAGTACGTGGTATTAAGGCGGCTCTTAGCCCAGAAAAAAGCTTTTAAATGAAAACACTATTAAATATTGCAGCCAACGGCAACAAAAATTGTAAAAAAAATTTAAAAAAAAATTATAAATAAAATAAAAGCAATGTGCAATGTGCAATACACGCCGCCATATATTGGTAAGTGACTGCAATAAATATTCCGCAATAAAATGGCCAAAATGCCAATGGTAATCACGACTGACTGAATGCGCACTCAAATCCAATATTAAAATACCAACACACACACACAATGGCACACATACATACATATGTACATACATGCATGCAGATGTGCACAAAAAAGACAAAAATGTATGGTATTTGTATGTGTGTGTGCTTGTGGCAATGTTTTTTTAAAGCCCAAGCCACGCTATACTGATAGGTAGCCGATATTACAAAATAATAACTGTACAAATACAAAGGTAGATACATGTGTGTGTGTGTGTGTGTGTGGGTGTGTGTGTGTGTGTAGATGAAGGTGTGTTCGTGTCTACATTGATGGATATCGAGCATTGAGGATTTAATGATTTCAAACACGAAAGCTTCCGCGCAACACTTACGAAGCCTTTCAGCGCGCTTGTTGCTGCTGCTGCTGCTGCTGCTGCGGCAATTTGTTTACCGTTGGCGCTGAGCCCGACAATACTGTTGCCGCCTTGACTGCCGTTATCAAATTGACAATCATTGGCAGCGAAGCGGATGTGTGACAGACAGACAACAACAACAACAACCGACGCCGCTGACGAACAAAATGCAATGCAATGGCAGACTGGTGCAACTGGAGCGACAGGCAGTGGAGCGGTTCATGTGGCAAGCGCCAAGTGGTGGCAAGTGGTAAGTGGCAAGTGGCATACGGCATGACCCCTGACTGCTCCAGCTCCGACAGCGGTAGACAAAACTATAGTCAAGTCGGCCGCGTGTTTATATTTTACGTACAATCACCGTGGCAGTGAAGCCGACAGAACGTCAGTCAAATACTACGCTGGCACTACTCATTGGCTTCAATGTCCGTGTGGGGAATTCAAAGCTCACTTTATTTATTCGTTGTTACAATTCCGCTGCATTTTTTTTTGCCTTTTATTTACAAATCTCGTCTCGTTTTTTTTTTATCTGTTTTCATTTTCATTTTTTTTCTGATTCATTTTTAATTAAAATTAAAATTAATTGTTGCAATAAAAGCTTAAATTACAGTTGGTATATCTCGCTGTGCGGAAAGCAATAATAAATTTAGCGTGAAAAAGACGGTTTAATTGGCGATATAATTGCCGAAGGTTACACCGCAAATAACTCTTTGAGGTGACATATTTATATGGCATGCCAATATTGTGAGAGTTTGGTGTAAATTGTAGCATTTGTATTTTATTATTATTATTTTTTTAATGGATATTCCATCTGTCATTAGAAAGGAGAGGCATTCGTTGGACTGAGTACACTAAAATCTCGCTTAGCGTCGTTAATGGGGACAAGAGAGAGAGAGAGAGAGAGAGAGAGAGAGAAAGAGGTAAGACGAAACAACGCATTTCTTTTTTTTTTAATTATACAAACATGAGGAAGTCTTTAAATAACTTAAAAGCCTTAATAAAAAGGAACTAACATTTTTCGCAAAAAAAACTTTACCAAAACGGAAACACACTCGTGATCAAAATGCCAATGCTTATCCCTTCACAATTTTAGGTGAAGTTTGTACTGCACTGTCAATTTGGTTCAGGTTTGAAGTGCCGTTTAAGAATATTAAACGATACTAGTGAAAAAAGGAGTTCAATGAAATGATTAAAATATTAAAAAACCTGGAAATTTGATAGCTCGAAAAAATAAATCTCATTGTTAGCCCATTCTCGCAGCAGGCTCAAAACTTGCGCAATGAATGATACGAGTATTATATAACAAAGAATTTTTACGACAATCTGTCAGAGCATGTTTTTTTGAAAATTATCATTTTATATAAAAAAAATTTTAAGTTGTATATATATATATATGAGTCTGATTTTTTTCAATTTATTATTCTAAAATTGTTTTGATAAACACGAATTTAAACAAAAAAAACCTTGTTCAAATCGGATAATTTTTCGCAGAGTTATGAGCATTAAAATATAGCAGCGCACAAAAAGTAAAGGGTTTTTTTTTTTCAATATACAAAAAAACAACGAGCTCTCGCTCTCTCAACTGATACTACAATACAAAACATAATAACAAAAAAATCAGATATGCTAAACTCCAATTTCACTAGTCACATTAACCACGTCATAGCACGGTCATACTCGATGCTAGCATTTGTACGTCGAAATTGCTCTGCATTCTCTAACCCACATCCCACTCTCAAACCATTATATTGTGCTTTTGTCAGATCAAGGTTAGAGTAAGCCGCTGTTATTTGGAGGTCCTACCAAATACATAGGGCTATCTAGTCGGCTTGAGAGAGTTCAAAAAGCTTTTCTACGATTTGCGCTCCGTTCCATAAACTTTTCAGAACCTTTACCATCGTACCGATCTCGATATTTATTGATTGACTTAAAAACCCTAGAAAGCAGAAGATCCATTTTATCGTGTTCATTTCTTATTAATATCATTACTGGTAATATTTATTGTTCTTTCCTTCTTAGTAAAATTCAGTTCAATGTTCCTTACAAGAATCTCCGACAATTCGAAACCCTAAAAATTGGTTTCTCGAAAACCAATTATGGTATGAATGCTCCTATTTCTAGAGCAAGTGGTGATATTAATTTGTTCTTATTTATATATATATATTCTTTTTATACTTTAAATTCGATATAGCTATTAATTTTTGTAGAATATTTAAGTTAATAAGTCAATATTTACGTAACAAGATTATTATTATTTATTATTATTTAAGGGAAAAAGCGGATAAAAACCTTACACAAACACTTAGGACTAAATTAAAACTAAAATTAAAACTAGTTAATTTTTAATTATATCATTAGTTGAATATGCAAGTTTGTCGATGAATTTAGTAGATATTTTGTTTATTGAGTCTATGGTGCAATCAATGTGTGATTTGTTGTGTAATCTTTCAGTAGAATAAAAGAAGGAATTTGTTCTTAAATTCTACAAGTGCTGATCATATGTGGCCCCATGGCACCTTAATCAATCACCTCAGGTATTTTTTTTTTATAGCAATTACTATTGTACGTTAACTTAATTTAGTTTGTAAGAATTTGTGTATTCAAAGACTTTTCAAACAAGTATATAAACAAATAAACAGATTCAATCCAAATGAATCACCTTACTTGCAATTCAAATGAATTAACCCTGTTACCTCCTTTAAAATAATCTACGAACTCTGCATTGCTGTCCTAATTATGCGAATTTAAACACTGTGCATTTTGGGTACGAATGAAGCGTCGATAAATCGGTGCCCTAATAATATTTTTCATTAGCTTTCACAGCCAGTCTCTTTCCATTGCATAATCGCGGTTGGTTCAGGTAACGCAACATGTTACATGACTGAGCCGACTTTAAGTCATGATAGCCTGAACAATTTCATTGAATTCAAAAATTCTGTGGGAAAGTTAACCTGGTTAATAATTGTGTCGACTTATTTAAAGGAAAAGAATTGCAAAACCTTTTTATTTTTCGCCCCCAATATTGTTCGTTCGCTACGCTGTTGAATAACTGCGAGAGTCTGACGAAAATCATCGGGTTGTTTTGGTTGTTACGATGATCTCACAGAGTTTTATCCGTCGTAGGTTTCAGTTACCTCTTGTTGGTCATTGTGAATTCGTTTCAAACCATTCTCAACAAATATCCTAATCATTAAATTCATTTGCACTTTTTTAGTCTTCCACCCAGTATTATTTTGTTTTATTTTTCATATTTGTACATAATTGCAAATTAGGTCTGGCGAATTTAAGGAGTGTGTGATACAATATAAAGCATCACTGAAAGCCAGCGGGTAGCTGCCAGTGATTAACGTGAGTTTTTGATGCTTACTTAATGGAATACTAATGTTTGGGTTTAATACATCCCACTTTTTTGGATGCCGGGTTAATGGTAAAAAGTCTGCCGAACTTTTTTAGTGGAATGAGAGTCATTTTTTACACCGCGTTACGATCGTCTGATGATATCGCGTAACAAAAGAAGTACTGGTATTGCGTAACGTAGTCACCACACGGCGCTTATATGAGAAAAAGACAAACTGAAGTAGCGACATATATGTACACTTGCGGTCAATAAAAACGCTCTACCACTTTGGTAGAATATCTTCAGCTATATAACAGTAAATTTGAAAAAATTTCTACTATATCTAGTATCCACTGAAAAATAAACTATTTTTTATGACATTGGGTTGCACACTGTTCAGTTATAGTCGTGTTTTTTGGATGTGTATTTGAAAAGTTGTGCAAAATGCCAAATAATCGGAAGAATTTAACGCGTGATCAAAAAATTCGCATATTGGCATTAGATGAAGAAAACTTATCTTCTCGGCAAATAGCAGCTAGAATTGGTTGTAGCCATTAAACTATTGTTCGTCTTTTACAAAAAAAAAAAGAGAGTAGTGATGTGTTGGACCGTAAAAAGGGATCAGGTCGTCCACGAGAGTCAACTGAGAGAACAGACAACATACTGCGGCGGATAAGTTAAGCGACCGCTTTAAAGGTGCACTTTCTATAAGGGCGGAGATGCAAAGTTTTCACCAAGTAGATTTAGGTGTCGAAACCATACGCCGACGGCTTGGAGATGGGGGTTTATATGGAAGACACTCTGCCAAAAAGCCACTATTAACACAAAAAATTATGACTGCACGAATTTCTTGGGCTACCAAAATTATAATCAAAATGTTTGGTAACAGATTATGTGGTCTGACGAAAGCGAATTTAGTTTGCTAAGCTCACAAAATTTGCTTTACGTGCGCTGTTCACTGTTGAAGAGAGGTTCGAGGGTAATTGTGTAGTAAAGAAAGTTAAGTTTCCTCAAAGTCAAATGATTTGGGGCTGCTTTTCATACCATGTTTTGTGGCCTCTACACCTTGTTGATGGAATAATGAATGCACAAAAATATGCGACAATGGTTAACAATTTTCTTATACGGATCGCCTAATCTTCCAGAATGACTCAGCGCTATGCCATCATGCAAAATGGGTAGGTTTTGATTGGATACAAATCTTGTATAAAACATCTATACAATATTGGTGTATATGATCCTATTCAGCTGGAATTTTTATTTTTAGTTGGCCAATACATTTAACGATCTAGGGATTCAACTCTTGGATTGGCCAGGAAACTTGCCAGATTTAAATCCTATTGTGCACTTATGACACATAATGAAGTGTGAAGTTACTAAACAGAAGCCAACAAATAAAAGTCAATTGATAAAGATTTTAGAACTAGTTTGGTATGGTCCCGTTATAAGGAAATCAATTGAGCTCCTAGTGAATTCCATGCCTTCAAGGATAAAGCCAGTTATTGAGGCTAAAGGAGGAACGACTCGTTATTAGGAAGCCTATTGTGAAGTCTATATTTCTACCGTTAGTGGTGAAAATGATTTGGTCGCTTTAAGTTAACTTCACATTGTTTTCTTTTAATTAATCATGAATTTCGTCGAATGTACATTTTTGTTAATTTTTTTTAAGTAATTGGCTATTCTTTATAAAAACAATTTTCGAGAAATTTTTTTGTGGATAACTTATTTACACTACGTTGCCAAACAAATAAAAATTACCATAATATTCTAACTTTATAAACAAATTGCTCATATGATCTTATTTCAATTATATTTGGTGGTGCGTTTTTATTGACCGCAAGTGTATACATATGTATGTGTGATATGTCGTGCATGTCAGTCAGTACCTACATACATACTTATTATACATTGCTTGAGGCATTTCGGCACTAGTTCACCATGATTTGAGGACAAGTTCTGGACCATTTCTGCACTAACCTTTTCAAACTAAACATTTCTTCGGGACTGGTTCATTACTACAACCTCTACTACCCCAATACTTTCTGTACCTTTCTTTAAATAATTTGTTATTCACCTTCAAAGTTCGCAATTTTGAAATAAGTTGTTTTAACAAAAGTCTGAAGAAAATCTAAATATGTATTGTGATTTCGGGATCTTGTGCTAGTGCATCTGAAACTTATTTAATAATTAGCACATTACAATCTAAGGAGAGACGGCATAATTTATTTTTGAAAGTATATAGTAAAATTTATATTTGATAGAGTTTCTTAAAATCAGAAGTTTTGCAATCGTACTCAACTCAATTATTGTGAAACCTCGAGAACACGCACTATGGACGGAAGCATTTTTTTCATTCCAACAAATTTCCATGTTCTATGGTATTTTTGCACTCATTGCATTGTGAACTTTACCTAGCAGTTGTGTTTCTCGCTATGCCGAGCAATTGTTTCAGTGAGACCACAATCGTAGCTTTCGGCAGTTGGTTATATATTAAGAACGGCGTTTTGCTCATTGCGCGATAAGCGAAGGAAGTGTTTTTTGTTTTATCTTTTTTATTAAAGGCTTACGTTTTAACTTTATTATCTACTAATTATTTTTACTATACTTGTATTTCCAGATACTGTTGAATTGTAAAGCGAATATCGAGCATTTTACTTGGATGAGAACTTTTCTGAAGGGAATCGCTCTAGAGATAATAAAACTAAATATTTCAAAACGGCAGTCGATACAAATGTTACCAAATGATTAAAAAGATATTTGAAAATACTTTGCACTGACTATCGATATACAAAATTTGCTTGAAAACAGTGACTTTTGTAAGCTCAGTAAGCCCGAGGGATTAAAAAAAAGCCCTTAAAAAATGGGTGCAATTTAAACAGCAAATAACTCTGCAGAGAACCTCTTTATTTAAAACAGTGTAAAACCAATTATGAATTAAATGAACCTTTCCGATGTTTATGTCAGGATTTCAACTGTCCCCCACTTTTGATATTTCCCCCACTTTTGATATTTCGGACTCACTTTTCACCATAAAAAGAGCTGTACTGTCCTTTCTCAATAAATGATTAACGGCGGTATAATATACATATATTTGATTCAGCTGATGAAGTTTGTTTTTCTGTAGCTGAGCAGTTTTGGATCTCGACGCTTAACAAACTTTCCTTTTAACAAGTAAGACACATACGCCCAATTCGTTTTGACAGCAGCATAAATAACAGTCTTAGTGAATACTAATTTTTTGCATTTTATTTTTTTGGTTTGTTGTAATACATTTTTTTTTTAATGTACTAAAGTGTGAACTCGAATTTGTTGGATATGTTTTATATCAGTGAAATAATAAAATATTTTGATTTGAGTTTTTTTTTTAAATAAATACACAATTCAACACTAGGAGCTTGGTAATATTTCTACATAAGCAACAAAATATGTATCAATTTAAATGTATTAAAAAATTACATTGCTATATCAAGTAAGCAAAATGCTCACTCGCGACAATCGGTGCAAGTTCTACTGGGTTAAAACAACGAAATTATATTTTAAAATTCATAGTGAAAACTTAAAAAAAATATAAACTGGAGTAACTGGAAAAATCAACACTGCATCCTCTGATTGGCAAACCCCAGAGGGCATAATTCAATAAAGTTGAAGATGCATTTAAAAATAACAACTACTTCCTCCTCCTCTTGCGTATTTACTTCGATAGCATTTATCCTCTTATGTAAACACTTAAAAATATGTAGTACCAAAAATTATTGTATGACAAACACTACAATAACCTAACAACGCCTAAGCTACGGTCAAATAGCAGTTGTAGAAATCAAACGAAATGTCAAAATAAACTTGAAAAGTTTATAATACACAGCATAAGTATTCAATCAAATTCAAGCAGTATACAATAATTATAAAAACAAGAAAAAAAAACAATAAATAAATGAGTGAAATAGTCACCCCCAAAAGTAAGCGACAACCAACAATTTGTAGAGCACAAATTTCACCAGCAAAACAGCCGCAATCAAGAAACATCCATGTCAAGTGAAAATAAAGAAGGCACTCATAAAAATACACCGAGGGATGCACACACACATACATACAAACTTATGTACAAGCTACCCTGTCGGAAAGAGAATTACTTTAAAAGCTTTTTAAAAAGTACTTTTCTGTCAACTAGAAGTGGTTGAAATTCTCTATTTTATCTTGTAGACAACTAACTTTATTAACATGGGATGACCTAGGGGCAAGACGATTATCTGGCTGCATTTGATTTCAACTACTTTTAAATATATTTGACAGAAACAACAACAAAATTTGTTTTTTGCAGCAGCAATAAAAATGTTTTTATTTCCAACTATCCACTTTTTTCAAATTGTTTTACAACTAAGTAGTCTAATTACCAACAACCTTAAAAACCTCTCCATTCCAAGTATTTAAAGATATGTATGTACAGTCCACTTTGTAGTAACTATAAAATTTGTATTTTGTTTGTTTAAACAAAAATACATTCCAATTCCAATTCTGTATACAAATAAAAAAATTATTACACCACCAATTCTTGGGGTTATAGTGAGCGTCGATTTTTTGTTCAATTACACTGCTTTACAGGCAAAAACTTAAAACTAACTTCAGGTATAGAGAAGGTTAGTGTGTATCTTCTGAGCTCAAACACGTATTTTTTGAATGCAATTTTTTAAAACTTAAAGGGATAGATTAAAAATAAGCTGATTTTTTTTTTTAATTTTGAATTTTGAAGTTTTTTCAGAAATATTGCAATTTTGCTTAATTTCTGAACTTTATTAAAAAAAAAAAAAAACTAAAATAAAAAATAAATTTTTTTTTAAATTTTGGTTTTAAGTTTTTTCAGAATTGTATTTTTTTTGCATTTCTTAACTTTGCGTTTGGAAAACTAACCAAAATGAAAATAAAAAAGAGGAAATATTCGAAAAAAAAAGTTTTTAAATAAAAATTCAAGAAAACAGGCTCATTTCGATCTGCTTGTTTTAAACAATAAAAAAAAAATATCTAATTTATCTAATTTTTTTTGGTTTTTAGGTTTTTTTTCAGGATTATTGAAATTTTTTTTGCATTTCGTAACATTATGAATGGGAAATTAACCAAAAAGAAAATTAAAAAAAATTGCAAATATTCGAAAAGTTTTTAAATCAAAATTCAAAAAAAAAAACAGGTTCATTTCGACCAGCAATTACTCTGCATTTAGTGAATAAATTTTTCGTAAAAGTATTTCTTATCCCACTCAAAATATAAGTAAATATTTCTGATGTTATACAAACCCGATTTTAAATATATATTTTAAGAATAACTCTCCTCTAGCGCCGCCTGGAGCATTTATTTTTATAAAACTACTTTTAATTGCGTCAGCACCATATCTTTCTAATATCATTAAAATCCGGCAATAAATACTCCACTCATGCGCCACCTAACGGATTCAAATATAGCCTATGTTCGTGCAATGGGTCTAAGAAATATAATGTCCAAATTTGTTTTGTTAATTTTTTAGACTGTCTGCTTTTTCCGACAGGGTCCACTCGCGCATGCTAACATAGCAACAATCCGTATCTGCAAAGCCATCTTACCCATCATGGTCATGTTTATCGGCACCATGACGGTCATATCGTTAGTGTTTTTATTCAACGAGGTATTAAAGAGAAAGCAACTGAAAATGACACCCTCAGATTGGTGTTCAACTATAACTGTAACTACGCAGAGCGCAAAAAAAAGAAGAAGATACACTACATACAGACATACATACATTCATAGCGGACCGATGGAAAGTGGAAGTACTTGGTGATTTTAAATGCCATAAAGCAAAGTGAAATGGAAAAAAAAAAACACCGGCGCTAAACTCGACAGACAGGGAAACGTTAAGGTATTACTTACATTTAGTTCGTAAAACACGGAAGGGAAGAAATGACACAGAAACAAAATTAAACTACAGTCAAAGCCTAGCGAACGCCGTGCACTGCCGACCAGCGTCCCCGCCGGCTATACGTGCGCTGTGAACGTAGAGTTACGCGTTCTAGTGAGGGTGAATAGACGGACTGCAATTTCTCCCCTTTTTCATGTCTTCGTTTTTTTTCGTTTTTGTTACACTGTCTTATTTTTGGTCTCAGGAGTTTGGTAGCTATAGTGTAATTGGCCGCGTATGATGCTGCTGCAGCTGGTTCAGATGATTCAGACAGCGGGTAGTTTGGCTTTTTTTTCTGCCACTGCTGCACCAAAAGGTGTAGCGTGAAAGGCCCCCGGTACTTGCGTATTCAGGAGCCGCTGAGTGAAATGTTTTATCGGCAGACTGCTCGCCTTATTCATTTAAAGTAGATAAAGAAAAGACGCAAAGGGAAAGTGTGTGGTTGTGTTGTTTTTTTTGTATTCTTGACATTAAAGACGTTTTTATGGTGAAGATTTTCGGAAAGTCCACAAGATTTATTATACAAAATAGTTCAGCGATTAAAGACCGAAAAATAATTTCAGAGTATTGAGAATGGATATTTGCTCTACTTGAATATTTTGCAAAATATATATGGTGCAATGCGATCTTAGATTAAATCCAAATAAGGCGAAGCTGTTACTGCTCTTCACGAGGAAATATAAATCGCCTACTATAAGAATGTCAAGCCTAACAGTCCACAGTTAAGTTTATCTTCCAGTGTCAAGTATTTGGGGCTGACTATCGTCTGTAAGTTAAATTGGAAAATTGGCAGTGAGGAGCGAGTACGGAATGCCTGTGTTGCTTTCTACGCCTGCAAATCGATGTTTGGCAACAAGTGGAGCTTTAAACCGAAGGTGTTACTTTCGATGTACCGAGCGGTGATGCGACCGGTGCTGAGCTATGGCTCTGTAGTCTGGTAGGAAGGGCTAAAACCTCACCGGTCTGCAGAAAGTTCAACGCGTAGGGTGTGTTGGTGCCAGGGCGCCTGTCGCACCTGTCCCATGACGGCTTTGGATCTCACCTTAAACCTGACTTGTATTTAGTATGCACATCTTCACCGCCAGCACCTAGACTCAAGGAATCTGGGTGCTGGAAGTATGTGCAGTAACGACACAGTAGTATCTTTAATCAACTACTTTCAGACATAGTAAACACCAGGACGGATTACAAGAATCGCAAACTTTGAGCACAGAATTAAGGCTGTGTTTCCAATCAGGAATGTATGGATTAGGTGTGAGGTCTGCACCGATAGCAGCATAAAAACGAAAATGGAAAGCTACCACAACTTCCAGGACATCAAGAACTACCTCGCCGGACTACAACGAAAAGAGTACCAGCAGTATGCTTTGTAGGTCAACGGCCGTTGGCCATAAACTTATTGTAATATACGGCCACTGGGCTTTGAGCAGGCATGCGAAAAAATGTCTAACATCCTTAGGAAGTCATCGACAATCTAGGGCTAGTATCTAGGATCGAGACCTCTAACATAGTAGATTTCATAAACAACTCTGGCTGGTTGTAATGCACAACTACTAACCTACTGAGTAATGGAAGGATGTGCATTACAACCAAAAGCCAAAGTTGTTAATGGAATCTACTATGTTGTCGAGTTTATGGCATCAAAATGGCAGTTTTTTGCTAGTTGGGCGGCATGGGTCGCATCCATTAGGGAGGTATGTAGCTCCCTATAATACGCTAAATACTGTCTATACCTGATGTAAATTGTATCGGTAGTATTTATAGCAATGATAAAAATAAAAATATTCACCATGGAAATCAAAACTTTGAGAAAAATCCTCATATACTGCTTGTAATACGTAATGCGCCTTACTTTTTTTTTATAATATTATCACTCTTGTTGTTTAACCAGAATAATAGGCCCTATAAAGGGCATCAAAAATGCTTCCTTAAATATTTGTTACACGCATATATCTTTCTTGTGTATATAAAGATTTTTATTTATTTATTTACAACAATTTACACAGTAATAAATTACAGCATAAACTTAAAAATGACACTAGCTGCTAGGCTTTCAGTCATCGTTTTTATATAAAGTTTTGTTGTATGTCTATCCAAAGAAGCATTTGTTCGTTAAATTTAATGGTACAAGAGGATAATTTTAATATTTAAACCACGATATCTTAAACTACGCTAAATTAGATTAAGGATATTGTTATTTTTAAGGAAATTGTAAATATACATAATGTTGTCGTGGCTGGGTGTCGATAGTGCCTCCATTGGGGAATTGCTGCCGGAGCTCTCAGAGTGCATTGTGTTCGGATGTTGAGAAATTAGGTGTTTATCTGTATTTGGGCCGTTGCATAAAGGGCAGCAAGGCGGGGCGCTCCTAGTTAGAAGGTGAGAGTGGCTAAATATAGTGTGGCCGAGTCTTAGACGTATGTACGGCTTCAGGATGTTGCTTGCCAGGTTTGCGGGATAGGTTGGAGTCATTCTCCTTGGGTTAATTCCAATATAATGATTGGTTTTCCGATATCCAGTCTATGAGTTCCAGATTTTTTCTTTTTATTTTAATATATCTGTACAAATCGCTCTTACTTATGAAGTCAATCATTAGAGTAGGGAATCTTTTAACTTCTTTTGCGACAGTATCAGCGCGTTCATTTCCTGAGATCCCCACATGCCCTGGGATCCACATAAGCTTAATTTTATTTCGAGCCGCAATGAGGGAGTTTCTGATTGATGAGATTATCTTATGGGTATTTGCAGGTGATTGAATTGCCGCAATGCATGATTTGCTGTCACTACAAATCAAATATTTTCCTCTATTTTTTTTGGCATGCTCAACAGCTAGTTCGATAGCCAAGGCTTCGGCCGTGAATATTGAACACATCGGGTCAAGTAGCCATTGGCAAATTACGTTTCTATCTTTATTGACAACGGCCAACGAGGTGTGGTCTGATGTCTTAGATCCATCCGTAAAAATAAAACGCCATTCCGATGCACTATAGTGGTCGCGAATACAAGCAAACTTTGCTTGGTAGACTGCGTTAGGTGTACTTTGTTTAGGCAAGTTTAGTAAGGCATTCTCAAAAGATGCTGGACTAATGAACCAAGGAGGAAATGTATCAACGCTCTTTTTGCCGCCGTAAAAAGATATGAAATTGTCCCTGGCATATTCAAGAGATCTGGATACTGCCGAAGGTATTCTTAGTGGTTTCTTCCGTGAATTTGTGCTAATGAAGGTCTTTGTTAATGCCATATTTGTGCCGTCTAGTTTTTTCGCAAGAATGCGATATGTTGCATCAGCCACTCTACTGAAGATGCTCGGTAAGCCAGATTCAGCAAGTAAAAACTTCGTTGGTGAAGTAGGAAATGCTCTGAGGCTCCGACGGATTGCTGTATGATAAGGCACAGAGATTTTACGCATTAGGGATGCTGCACACCGTCCGTAGATAGGTAAGGCGTAATCAATTTTGGATAGCATTAGTGCTCTGACAACATTGATGAGAATAGTAGGGTGTATATAGCTATGTTTACAAGTGAGATACTTAATAATATTTAGTCTATGTACAAGCGAATTTCTTATATAACTGCAATGATCTTTAAATAGATACTTAGAATCTACGATTAATCCTAGGATCCTCAACTTTTCTTTTAGCATAATGATGCAGTTGTCAACGTTTAATGAAATGTTGCATGATATCTTTTTGCGACAGATATGGAGAAGATTTGTTTTTTCTAAAGAAATGTGTACGCCAGAATTTGACGACCAAGATGAAATATTGGAGAGAATGTCAATGAAGGTGTTTTGGACAGCAGCCGTGTCGTTTACCTTTGAGTACACCAGTACATCATCTGCGTAAATTTGATGTTCAATGTTTTTATAATTAGAAAGAAGTTGGCTTAGCTCATCGAAGGCGATAATAAAGAGTAAAGCTGAAAGAGGTGAGCCCTGTGGAGTACCATTTGAGAGATTGTGGGTTATTGAGTGAAATCCATTAACAGTGACTGAAAGTCTCCTATTTGTCAGGAAAGATTTTATAAAGTTTAGAGTTCTGGTGCCCACTCTCCATTTTTGTAGTTGTCTTAAGACTACGTGAATTCCAATACGATCAAATGCTTTTTGGAAATCTAAAGACAAAACAGATACATGATTTCTACTGGACAGAGCCTTTGCGACAAAATGATCAAAACTGAGCAAGGCATCAACTGTACCGTGCCCTCTTTTATAGCCGACCTGTTGAAAGCTTATTACTTTATTTTTTTTTGCGTACCATGACAGCCTATTGCCTACAATTTTTTCTATTACTTTCCCAAGACAGCTTAGAAGGGAGATAGGACGATAGCTATTGACTTCAGTGGGTGATTTTCCGGGCTTCAGTATTGGGATTATATTGGAAGTTTTCCAGTATTGAGGATAAACCCCGGTGTCAAAAAAGTTGTTATACAGCTTAACTAATCGTACTTTCATCGACTTCGGCAGGTTTTTGATTAACGGATAGGATATCCTGTCCAATCCAGGCGTTTTTCCTTTAACTGACGAGAGGGCATACTCAAACTCGGACATCGTTATTTCTGACTCTATTGCTTTTGCAGATGAGGAAAGTGTATATTCTATTTGACCTATGCTATCTAGGATTGATTCTTTGCTAATTCGGAAGTTGGTGCTAAAATTTTCATCTGCGCTTTCACTTGAGTAATGGTTTGCAAAGAAGTTCGCAATTTGATCAGGCATAAACAAATGTTCGGCAGGAGTATCTAAACGTGTAACTGATGTGTTTTTGGGTCCAGATAATATATTTATGTCTCTCCATATCTTTTTAAGAGAGCAAGCGGGATTTATGTTAGCAGTGAACTGCTGAAAACTTTGTCGTTTAGCTTCCTTTGCTTTACGACGAAACAAAGCATTCGCTTTTTTATAGATAACTAAATTTTCGAGAGTTTGACAACGTTTATATTCATGCCAGGCCGATTGCTTTTTTGAACGGAGAAGTGTAAGCTCAATGTTCCACCATGGTACATTGTACGAGGTTTTATTTCTATTTGTTTGCGGGATAGAGCGATTTGCTGCCGCGTGGATAATTTTTTGTATTGTGGCAGCTTCTCTATTTATATTGCAAGAAAACGGGGTACTGTTACTGCCTATGTCACATAGTCCTGAAAATGTACACCAGTTAGCAAAGTCTGTTTTGAATATTGGTTTTGGATTATACGCATGGCGAAATTGCCGATTATTTATTTCAAAAGAAATAGGGTAGTGGTCACTACCGTGTAGATCACTTGATACTCTCCAGGTGAGATTTGGAACAAGAGCTGCTGAGCACAATGTGAGGTCAAGGTGTGAGAAGGTGCCGTGGGTAGAAAAATGGGTTGCGTTACCATTGTTAAGGCATATAAGGTCGGAAGCCAACAGAGCATCTTCATTCAGTTTTCCTCTACAGTTTGATGTTGGAGATCCCCATATTGGGCTCCAAGCATTGAAGTCACCCGCAAGAATGGCGGGAGCTGAAACTTGTTGCAATAGGTGCAAGATGTCGGTATTTGTGAAGCTTTGTGTAGGTGGAATGTACGCGCAAATTATATTAAGCTTGAAGTTTATATCAACTTCGACGGCGATTGCCGATATTGCAGAATGGATAGCAATTCTTTTATAAGGCAGGCTCTTTTTTATCAAAATTGCAACGCCTTGCTTACTAGACGTTATATTCGAAGAGTTATAGAATATGCCAATATATTGCTTGGGACAGAAAGCGTTAACGTTGTGGGCTAAATGGGTTTCGTTGAGTAGAATTAATGATGGGGAAAGAGACTTTACCAAGAGCTGGAGCTCATGGTAATTATTATAAAATCCGTTCATATTCCATTGCAATACTGAGAACATTGGAAATTGAAAATAGAATTAAGTGAAGATAACAATGAAAAATAGGTTAAAGTTGATTATATACGTGTTATTTTTTAAGAGAATTTATAAAATATTTAATTTATGTTTGTATGAGTATGTATATTAATTGAGTTGATTTCTATGTAGCAGAAAATATTTCTGCATAGTCTTCGGTACTCATTGTTGAGTCCTCCGCCAGAGCGGGAGATAAATTAGCAGAGTTTGTGATAATATGGTTTGTGTTGTTGATGGGGAGATTTATTGGGAGATTTAAAGTAGAGTTTGAGTTTGATTCAAAGTTTGTATTGTTGTTCATGGTATAGTGATCATGCTGTTGCTGTGTGAGAGTGAAGTGGCTCTGATCTGGTATGTCTGTGTGTGTGGGTGTAATAAGGTTGAGTGAGTGCTGATCTTTAAAGTGAGAGGTTGATTCGTTTATTAGTTTGGTGAACAGGTTATTGAGAGTTTGCGGAGTGTTTTCAGATAATTGGTCATCAGATATTTGAGGAGAAGATAATTCTGAATTGACAGGTCTAACGTTTGCTGATGAGTTAATTTGTTGATTATTTGTGCTACTTGAGACAGTAGATGAGAATGAAGGTGCATTTTCGGGGAGAGAAACAGTTGAGTTGTATATTTTTGTGGCTTCTCGTGTGGTGCATTTTTTTGTAGTTTTGATTTTTTGTATTTGTTTCGCTTGCATGAATTTTGGACAGCTGTTTGAAGAGGCTGGATGATCTGCATGACAATTAGCGCAAAAGGTACGTATACATTTTAGAGGGTTATGGGGAGGCAGGCTGCAGTTGTTGCATGCTGCTTTTCCCTTGCAATGTTTTACGGTGTGTCCAAGTAACTGGCAATTTTTGCACCGCATGGGGTTGGGTACATACTGCCTTACATTAACCTTTCGCCAGGCTATATCGATTTGCTCCGGAAGGCTAAAGAGGTCGAAGGTTAGTAGTACGACACCGTTTGGTGTCAATTGGTTGTTTTCCTGTTTTTTCTGGAATTTGTATGCAGCGACTACACCTTGCGCACTTAATTCACTTACAATTTCTGCTTCACTTACATTGTTCAAAAAGGGGGCAAATACTGTGGCTTTAGTATGATTTAAATTGTCGTGATATTTGGCTTTTATGCTACAGATGCCAGGGAGGTATTTCAATGCAATGAAACGATCAGCTATTTTTTTATTGTTAACTAACAACAAGATTTTGCCATCGCGGAGCTCACTTACTGAATTGATTTCACTACTCACAGCACAGATGGCTTTGTGTACAGCAAAGCAGGAGTATTGCATTAGGGTCTTATTTTCTTCAGCTGATTCAATAGTTATGTACTTAGGATCATTACTACTTTTTTTAACTGTCGGTAAATTAGGGAATACAAAGAGATCAGTAATGTCGAGTTTTTGTTTGGATTTCTTTTCCTTTTTTTTCTTTACTCTGGAGTTATCCGCAAGCAGGGCAAACCGATTACTCCCAAGGGAATTGGGCCCGGGGGCCATTTTGCACTAAAACACTGAACTGTTGTAGTAATAGTAGTTTTTTCACGCTAGATTAAGATTTTTTAAATAAAGGGTTGAAAAGAAGGTGGCAAAGCACGTGGTTTCCACGAGAAGTAGTGAGAGCACAAAACTCAGAAGCACACAGAAATATACAACCGCTCGCTGTGAGTAATAGTCGGAGACTGGTATATAAAGATAAAGTATATGCTTACAGGAAAATTACCGTCGCAAAGTGGAGCCAAAAGCCAAATTGTCGGGGATCAATTCAGGGCAGTTATATTTACCTAATTTTTCATTTGTTTCCTTTCAATATATTTGTAGTTGATTAAAACAGCTTATTTTCAAGTAAACTTGGATTCAGTTTTATTAAAAAATATCGGCTGTCATTTCAGGAGCAAGTAAATAAAATTAATAGGAGGTATTTTTTTATTAAATATTTCTCAACATCGTTGTCAATTTCGTCCAAACCATCATTACCATCATCACTCATGGTCATTTTCACCAATTGTCATTATTACAACAATCATTACGTGCAATTGAACAGCTAAATCTATGATCTGGCAAATTATAAAAAATTTTTTTTTGCAACTTTCGCATGCTTGAAATGATTGGATCAGAACTTTATACATGAGAGCTTGAAAGATGGAACAGATTTTTCGCGGTTGCAGTTGCCTAAAGAAATATCCCTTTATTTATTATAAATCTTTATTTCGAGTTTCTTGCACTCTTTCCGACAGCTCACCAATAGGCAAAAGAGCGTTACCAACAATTTAAAAATATTTGAAATTTCTCGCTGTTGTTGATTTAAAAATTCAATGCAGTTTTTTTAGCAGATATTTATACATTTAATAAAAAAGGTATTTACATATTATGTAATTTATCACCATTTGTGTTTCCAAAACCAAGCATGCACTAATCTACTTTTAAACCCAAAGTTTCTTTAAATTATTTTTGAATTCCTAGTTTGTTTTATTTTTTCGGAATCAATCTTAACTTGACACTTTTGTAGAGGTAGTTTTTAATATTGAATTATTCATGGTCATGTCATCTCTATTGTTGAACTCTTGACCAGAAGCGGCGTCGCATAAATATCACTTTTGTGTTGATGTGGTGGCAGTCAAAGTATTGCACATCTTTCCATCAGTCAAAATTAATTAATTGTCAAAATTAATTTGAGATTCGTGAACACAACTTTTTGAGAAATTAATACAGATACATTTTTATCTCGCGTTTTAAGTAAAAGTACTTGAATTTTCATATATTGCCTCATAACTGGAACTTTTTAATATATAATAAAAGTTTTGCCGTGTTAGAAAAACCACGCTTGTGCTTGTTCCTGCAAAATTGAAATGTATTACATTAAAAATACAAGAATATTTAAGCAGCAACAATAACAACGTTAGCCAAAATAGACTCAGTCGTGAAGCGCATTTTATTGGGAAATGGAACACGACACAGAAGTTTAAGAAAAATTTATGCATTGAAGCGCAGCTATGCGTAAAATAAATTTTTCTAAAAATGCACTTATTTTTTAATACGTTAAAAGCATAGATGTAACTGTTATAAAAGACAAGAGTAAAAGTTAATCAATAATTATTATAGTAAGATACAAATTATTCGAGTACACTATTATTATTATTCAAAGACTTATATTATGAAAGTTTTTCATAATAGTTATCAGCGAGATAATTATTTTTAAGTCTTCAAAACTTTTTAAAGTCTTCAAAGGCTTCTTTTATAACAGTTTTGTTTTAGCCTTCACAAAATAATTATGAGTTAGACAAAATTGTGTAAGTCTTGAGGGGCGGGACTTTTTTAAGATCACTTTGAGATTTGTTCGGGATTACTCCGAAATAATTTTGGGACCATTTCGGATTCAATTCTAAACTAGTTCGGTATTATTTTTGGTCCCGTTAGTTCCGTTTTTTTAAACTTACAAAAAGTAGTCTTAGTCATAATTATTATGCAAATACTTTTATAATATAAGCCTCACAATAAAAGTTTTCGAAAGACGTAAAAAAAATGTATCTCGCTGATAATTATTATGGAAAGACTTTTATAATACAAGTCTCAAAATAATAGCTAATATTGATTTAAAAAATTTGTCTCACTCGGAATTATTATGAAAAGCCGTTTATAATATAGCGTCGTGCAATAGGGACGCACAAAAGTAGACCGATAGTGACAGCAAACGATGCCATATTTTTCCCCGCTTTTTTGACATTTCTCTTCAGTAAGGTTTGCCATTTCATCACGGAAAGACATACGATCCAACAACGAGTCGAAATTATTAAAATTTACTACCGAAATTCGGAGTCAATGGCCTCAACTTTAAGAGCGCTACGTCCAATTTATGGTCATCGTCATTTCGGGCTGAATGGCTTCGTTAATAAGCAAAATATATTGAATCCCGAAAAAATTACGGTTTGGTGCGGTTTATGGGCCGGTGGCGTCATTGGGCCGTACTTCTTCCGTGATGATCAAGACCGGCACGTTACTGTGAATGGGAATCGCTACCGCTACCGCTCAATGATAACCGAATATTTTTGGCCCGAATTGGATGATATGGACTTGGACAATATGTGGTTCCAACTGGACGGTGCCATAAGCCACACAGCGAATGTCACAATTGTTTTATGGAAAACCCAGTTTGGGGAACGTGTTATCTCACGAAATGGCCCAGTCAATTCTCCGCCTCGGTCGTGGGATTTGACGCCGCTAGACTATTTCCTGTGAGGCTACGTCAAGTCTATGGTCTATGCCAACAAGCCGGCGACGATTGATGAACTTTGTACGAATATCGAACGTGAAATTGCAGCAGTATCGACCGATTTATGCTGGAAAAACGTCGAAAATTGGGTTCAACATCTGGACTTCTGCAAGCATGCCCGTGGTGCCCATGCAAAAGAAATCGAGTTCCGTACATAATGGCATCGAATGTAATTTCACAGGAATAAAGAATTTAATTCATATGCCAAACCGTTTTTGTTTTATTTAAAAAAACTTTTGTAGCGTTCCTATCGGAATACCCGTTATTAGTTTCAAAATATCAAATATCGGGAACTAATTATTATTATTCAAATTATTACTACTTTTGGCCATGTATATTAGAAACCGAACTTAAGAAATTTGTGTGACTCATAATTATTATCAAAAGATTTTTTTTATTCTTGTCAAAATTAAAATTGATTGTTATTCTGGATCTCTGACTAAAACTAATCATAAATTTCAGCTTCTAAGTAAAACCACTTTCATGAATATTTTGATAGATTGTGAAATAAAAAATGTTTTCAACAATGTAGAGAAAGTAACAGGAGGAAACCGCGTGGCGAAAGCCAAAGGAAATATTTAGCAGATTAATTTGGATCCATATAATATATTCCTCTTGAAAACCGATAATGGATTTCTTTTTATAAAATAATTATGTAGCAGTGGCAAAGATTATTATAACTATTACGATAATATGAATTTTGACTGCTATTATCCTTCAATATAGTCTGTGCGCCTAGATTTTGCAACACAAAGTTTTAGGCCAATTCCAAATGGGTAGATGCTTTTTAGACAAGCTTTTTCAAACCATACATCTGTCGTGATGGCGGTTAGTGTATTTTGAAGCTCTCAAATTAGCTTGAACATGTGGCATTAAAATTATGAAAAATACGGAAAATGAAGTACTGAGCCAAAATTCTCTATACGAAAGAAGTTTTCTAAGGAAAAATATTTAAGCCTTTTTAGTTCGCATTTTTTATAGAAACAACTTGAATGGATGAAAAATAAATCGGCATATCGACGTTGTTTGCGATTAAAATTTTTCTTTTTCACCAAATGCGAGTTTATGTTATAAAATTGCAGCAAAAATGCTTTTCACAATCATGGATGCTGATTAAGGTGAAGGATGCACCAACTAGCGTGCGGCACACACATACACATACACGCGCATACACTCGTGTAGCAACACCCGTGAGACATTCGTCGAGCTGAAATTCATGCATGGATATGCATATGAATTATGTATGTATGCATGCGTGCATTTATGGAAGCGTGTGTGTGTGTGTAGATGTGTGTGTGCGTTAGACTGCAAGGAGTGGTAGGGACTATGGTGCACTGCACATCTCCTGACGCATTGCGGTTTTATGAACCTCATACGAATTTAATTTATTCGCAGTCCTTTCGTCGTTTTCCGTTTTCATTTGCATCTCGGACTGAATATCTGCGTTTTTCCTTTTCATTCGTTTTTTGCTTGTTTCCTGTTTTTTGGTCTGTCAATTTGAGTTGTTGACGATGTTGCCGCAATATTGATGTGCTATATATATGCGAGTAGATTCGTGTGTGTGTTTGTTTCTACATAGAACAAGTTACCCAGTAGACCAAAAAGGAAGGTGTTAAAAAAACACCGGTGCCCTTAAAAGCGCAAGCCATAAGTAAAACTTCTTTGCCAATTTCATAATGATATGGAGGGCAAAATATGGGAGTAGTAGTGATTGTTGTTGTTGTTGTGACAGCATAAAATAATCCCCATAAAATGTTGGGTAATGTTGCTGAAATGACAGTCCCTGGCCGGATATAAATCCGAGTCGATTCGGTATCGTAGAATCGACTGTCGTGGTAGTAGATGCTAGTAAAAAGTAGCAGTTAGTAGTTGTGGTGGTAGCGGTATTAGCAATAGTTGTTAAAAGTACTTAGTAGTAGCACTAGTAAAAATAGTATCAGTAATTAGTGGAAGTATTGTAAAAATAGTAGTAGAAATTAGTGAAAATATTGGTGGTAATTACCAGTAGCATTGGTAAAAATAGTATCAGAAATTGGTAAAAAATAGTAGCAGCATTGTAAAAATTGTAGTAGAAATTAGTGAAAATAGTAGTAGTTGTTAGCAGTAGAATTAGTAAAAATAAAAATAGTAGTAGTAATTACTGGTAGCATTAGTAAACACAGTAGTAGAAATTAGTAAAAATAGTAATAGTAATCCGTAATAGCAATAGTAGTAGTAAATAGTAGTAGAAGTTGGTAAAAATAGTAGAAAAAACAGGAGTAATAATCAGCGGTAGTATAGAATTATTATTATTATTATTATTATTATTATTATTATTATTTATTCGTTATTCGTTTACAATAAAACTTAAAATACTAAAATGCAATCCGCGAAGCAACAATGCTTATCTGCAGGTTTATAATTATTTGACATTAACATTTATTCTTATATATCTATATGTGAAGATTAGTACAATTTTTCCGACTTAATTTCAATTTAAATTAATCTTGAATTCTAAATAATTTTGAATAATTTCATACATATTACATAATTTTGAACATTCAATTATATAATTGTTTAGAAATTTATTACAATAAGCTTTTGATATGATTTTTAATTAAATATTTTCTTTTGGATGTGTTTGGTAGATTCGTTAAATTTATTGGCAGTTCATTAAAAAGTGTTGGGAGCAATACTGAAAGTGAATTTTTGGTATAGCTGTTTAAAAACTTTGGCACTACTAGCCTATTCTCTAGACATCTTCGTGTTTCATGTTTATGAGCAATCGGTATCTTGAAAGTATTTTCATCGTAAAACTCATTTAGAACCGTTATTTTAAAAATGGACTTAACGTCAAGCACCTTCAATGCCCTATTTAGCTGAAGATTCGGAGTGTATATATTTTCTTCCTTTCCTAGTATTTTTAAAGTATAATTTTATATACCAGTAGCATTGGTAAAATATAGTATTAGAAATTGGTAAAAAATAGTAGCAGCGTTGTAAAAATTGTAGTAGAAATTAGTGAAAATAGTAGTAGTTGTTAGCAGTAGAATTAGTAAAAATAAAAATAGTAGTAGTAATTATCGGTAGCATTAGTAAATACGGTAGTTGAATTTAGTAAAAGTAGTAGTAGCAATCAGTAATAGTAATAGTAGTAGTAAATAGTAGTAGAAGTTGGTAAGAATAGTAGAAAACCCAGAAGTAATAATCAGCAGTAGTATAGAAGTAGTATCATAAAGGTCAGTAGAAGTAATTCGTAGTAGCATTGGTAAAAATAATAGTAGTAATTAGTTCAAATAGTAGTAGTAGTTAGTAATAGCTTTAGTGAAAATAGTAGTTGAAATTAATAAAAATAGTAGTGGTTATTAGTAGTGACGTTAGTTAAAATAGCAGTGGAAATTTAAAAAATAGTAGTACTAATTAGTAGCAGCATTAGTAGAAATAGTAGTAGTAGTAGACATTAAAAGGATAATAATAGCAACTATTTGTAGTTGCAGTGATGATAGTAGCAGTTAGCAGTTAGTAGAAGTAGTAGTAGTTGTAGGAGTATAGTGCTAGTAGTTAGTAGATATTGTTACTGTGGTGAACCTATCTCCGAATATATATATAGTTTTTTTTCATATAAGATGACTTCGCGGCGCGATATCCACGCGACTTTCGTTACGCGATAGCGACACGAGTTACGTAGTGTAAAGTCTCAATCTCATAACGCTAAAGAAGTTGTACTGAAAAATCAGTTACATAACTCCTTCTCTGCAATATGGAAGGTCATACCACATGAACAATTTTCTAAATTGCGATGCATGGTATTCCCGTTTTGTGTAGTGATGTTGAGATAGGTATAGTACTTCATAGGAGCTATTCTCTAACACCTTGTGAAGAGAAGTGCCTGACAAATTTTCTTCTGGGTACCTAGTGTGTAGATATGTATGGTAATTGCTTATGCTATCCCAATACGAACCGAATGCGATGGAAGTCTAGGTAAATTTAGGATGGTCATTGCAGCAGGATAAACGATTGAAAAAATATTAGAAATGAAGAAATACACTTTGCAAGTTTTTTTCGTTTACAAGAGGACCTTCAACAATGTTCACCCTGAATCTGCCCAGAAGTCCACCCTCCATGTTGGGCTTCATCTCAAAAAGAGACCTACTCTTTCAGAACTGAGGTTGCGGCCATTATTAAAAGTGTAACGTGAGGCATCCAAGGACGCCCCTCTCTCCCCCTACTGTGGATACAAACTGTGAATTCCTTACTTCTAAATCTAAATGACTCTGGTGGCCAAGGCATATCATATTCTGGCGGCATATCAATCGTAGCAACTGGTAAACAGCAGCTAGTTCTGCGTGAGCTATTACAAAATACCCTCAATATTGTAACCATCTGATCTAAGGAATGCGAACTCAACATAAACTCTACAAAGGCTGTGGTGGTACACTTCATATACAAAGATAAAATCCCAGGTTTCAAACCCCCCTCAATAAGTGGATTTGAATTCACTCCATCAACCGAAGTCAAGTTCCTTGGATTTCTTTTAGGCAGGAAACTCAAATGCAAGCGAAGCATCGAAGACCGCTCTAGGAAGACCATTATCTAAAGGCAACGTCTGGACCTGTACGTATCTAGCAGGAACTATTCTCTTCTACAAAAGCACCATCTGATGAACGGCGCTAAGCAAGACTTTGTAGACTTTTGCCAGGATTCTAAATCTAAGCTTTCCCTTATCGGACCTCTGTAACGTTTTTCAAGCAGAGCTAAATTCCGTAATGAAATCTGCTCGATGGCTCTAGATCGGCCTGTCACTGACACTGTTTTAAAGTCCAATAGACTGAGAGCCAAAGGGGTCATGGAATGCAGAATCACTGCCTATATTCTTGCATCTAAATGATCCCTGAGTGCTCCTTAAGCACAGGAACATTACCGGCGTGGGGGATGAATTGGTAAGGGAAGAAAGTGAAATATCTCAGGCCAATAATGCATATTAAAGGCTGAGCTACCACATTGATTTTACCCTCAGGCCACCAGACAAGTTTACTTGACCGCTCCTTTTGCATACAAATAGTCGCAGTAATGACTTGGCTTTGTCTATAGGCATAAATGGAGGGAGATTGATATACCCCACTAACAATTTTTTCACAGCTACATGAACGAGAAGGAAGCACAGAGCATTGAAATTGACATCTGCCACTGTCCCGTTCTGGCCAGGACGAAAAACTAATTCTCATCGAAGAGAGGACCTCAGCTCAACGAACATACGCGACATTCAGTGAAGAAATGGAAGAAATGTTTATATGGGGCTCCGTGAACTTGAGGCTCCAGCCTAACTAGTTCAACAGAGTTTTCATTCCAGGATTGGAAATGAGTTATTAAATATTTTTAGCCGAAAACTGGACTAAAAAATTTCTGAAAATAAGTGTTTCAACTCTCTTTCATTTTATAAATGTAAAACTGTTTTGTAAAAAAAATTATTCAAAAATGTTTCGAGACTTTTCTTATCCGTTATATTAGATATTTTTATTTACATTTAATATTGATACTGTACTATAAGAAAACCTTAATTTATTTATTTAATTTTGTGCTCTAGATAAAACTTCGCAGCGCTGAAAAATATCTCAGGTGATTCAAACTATATCGCCATGAGGTTGGATAATAAATATTTATAAGAGAAATTTCAAATCAATCAATGACTGGAAGTGAGCTTTTTTGATATGGATGAATTTTGGTCCGAAGTTTCCTTTCATCCTAAAGCAAAGTTCTACAATTAAACAAAAAATAAAAAAAAAGTTTCCAAAGTGTATGCAAAATTCAATATGTTTTCAAATTTTCAAGTTTATTTATTTAATATCTCGAAAACTTTTAACGCTACAAGAAATTTATTGAATCCGCTTAAATAAGGATACTTGGGGTTACGAAAATATAATTCAAATAAAAAAATATTGAAATTTTTAAAATTAAATTAACCAAAAACTAATATTTTTTTCGGTTATTTTTTATAAAATAACTGTGTTCATCTTTAAAAATCCTAAAAAATTAAAAAGATTATTTTCCAAAAGTTGTGTAAAATTCAACATTATTCATGTCGTCATCTTTTATTTAATATCTCGAAAATTTTTACAGATACAAAAACTTCTCGGATCCGCCTTAACAAGGCTACTTGGGGCTAAAAAATAATAAAGAAAAAATGTAGGGAAATTTTGGAAATTGAATAAATCAAAAACTAATATTTTTTGTTTGTTTATTTTTATAAAATAATCTACAGTTTTTAAAAATTTCAAAATTTCAATGCAAAATGCAGTTTCATACTAATCAACGCAAAAAAGTTGGACTGTAAATATTAAAGTTGATTTGGCTAGCCAAAAAAAATTCTTAACATTTCTCTGCAATGCTGAACTATAAAATACAAGCCTTCAATTTCCTACATGTAACACAGCCGCTATTACAAGCATCACTAGTTCACATCCGGCAAATATAATGTACATACAACAACAAGCATTTCTTTTTCCTTTTCCTTTCCATTTTCTTTCGCACCCCCTTACTCCAAATTCTTTTCCATAATTATATGCATTTCCATTTGTAACTGTTGCGTTTTTTCGTTTCTACTCAAATATGCATTTCGGTTTATCGTCATTTTTGCTATTCCTGTTTCCATTTCTGTTATATTTCGCTATGAATTGAAGTATTTACGTGCTTGCCACAGCGTGGCAGCTTAATTTTCCGTTACGTTCACGCACAAAATGTTTTCATTTCAGAAGCATTCATCATTGCGGTAATTTTCCTAGAATGTACAAAAAAAAGCGCCCGGTTTGTTTTGCTTATTTTTTCATATTTCTCATATTTTTGCAGTTATCGCAATGAGCGTGAAATTTAATTGCCATACAAACTGAGATCATTTCACGAGAAAAATAATACACCAAAAATTGAGTTTGTTAAATATATAAATTAAGTACATTAAAATTAAAGCCAGGCGTTTTTTGTACAACATTGTGTTCCGTTACTTTATCGAGTCGGTCTTCTCTGGATTTTGTTAAGTGATTTTCCATTGAACTTGCAAGAGAATTTTTCCTTCATTTTTCTTCGACAAATCTTCTGAACTCTTTTATAAATCTTTGATGCTTGTCGAGAGAGATAGAATGAAAGTTGTCTACTCTTAATATTCCTAACCCAAATATGCTCTCTCTCGGCCTACCAAAAGCAGGACAGACACAGACGAAATACTCTGTGCTATATTTTTATCTTTCAGGCAAGATGTGCGCATCGGGTCATCGATGATGCTAACGGTGACCGTGTATTGTCCCCTTGGAGTCTGCCCTGTATTCAATCCAACCACGGCTCCAGTAACTCCTTCCTTCTCTGTCTAAGAAGAAATTTCCCCCAAACTCTGTCCGGGTGTTTCAGGCCGCATTTGGTTGTTGCCAATTCAGTGTCCAGGCGCTCACGTGAGTTCAAGCTTATTCCATTTTCCAACAGAGTTTAGCATCAACTTCTTTTGGCCAACTTTTGAGGAGGTGCGAGCAGTCTAAGAGCCTCCAAAGATAGTACATGGGTCTCCTTTTTGTTGCATTGTAAGAAAACTTTCAGTATACTTTCTACCACAAGAGACTCTGGGTATTAGTTACTTTTTTTTGGAGCCAAAAAAAAAAGGATTTTGCTTTGAAAATCTTCCAAACAACTTTTTATGTCTGGAGTTCTCATCGTAGTGGCACAACCCTAAAAATATAGGCGATACTAAGTTTTCATTCCGTTCTCTTGGATCGTTAAATACAAGAGTAGCAAGTGCAATAAGGCCGCTCCGTATATCGTGCTAATGTCGCCCGTAACGCCCCACGCACCTCTGCAGCCGGCTTAACGCAGAAACCGTAAATTTAGCCATTGTTCCTGGCCACCAAACTACAGCAGAATACGTGGTGATTGGTCTGATTAGGGCTGTGTATACCCAAAGTACCACAGCTAGTATCAGACCAAAAATCTTTCTAAAGATTCTCCGAGGCTGCCCGAAAACTTTCAATGCTCGATTTACCTGCTGTTAGAAATGCGATTTCGAAGTAAATTTTCTATCAAGTTGAGACCTTTGAATTTGTTCTTCCCCATGGTTTCTTTGAAAATTATATAATGGCAAGCTAACCGCAAACTTAATCACTTAACAACACTTAATCAAATACCGCGTTGAGGTTTTATATATAGATTATTGCTATTTTTTTAATGTTTGCCTTTAAACAAATATAATTAAATGATTTTTTTATATTACAGATTACAATAAAGTATATGCTTTCATTAATCAATGCAAGAAATTTCCACAACTTTTGCAAAATAAATATAAGGGCATAAATAGAGAAACTATTATATCTTTTACTTGGTTTTCGAATCCCTTTCACCACTTTGACGCTATATTTTATATTTTAGAACACATCAGGAAAAAAAACTGAAATACAGAGGCACATTTACGGAGTTCTAACCACCTTATCATTATACTTATCTACAACGTCAGCCAAACTCATTCTCCGTGGGCCGATTAGCGACTCGACTCGCTAACTTGTCACACCCAAGATGTCGTTGTCGGAAAGCTGCTATCGCAAAAGACAGGTACTAACTTCGATATTCGACTCTCACACCTGCTCACTAAGAGCACTTCCCAGAGTGCTTCGTGATCGCTGGAAGAAAATTTTTCTCTCATTACGCCGCTGAAGATGTCATTGTCAATCCGACAGGAAAAGCGACAGAAATTTTTATCAAAAGGTGCGGCGGCTTACGGAAGGTTTTAAGAAGGTCTCTAAGAACGAGAATGGCGACCAGGCTACTGATGTGCGAACCACGTTCAAATTATGGAGGGAAAATTTTTTAACTTTGCTAAATAGTGACAGTGAAAGGGCCGTCGAAAAATTTGAAGGTCCCGAACTCCACATAGCTGATATCGGCATCACCATCCCGTCGCCCGACCTTATTGAAGTTCGAACAGCCATAACGCGGCTACGGACGAACAAAGCTACCAGCGCAAGTAGACTACCATCTGGGCTATTCAAGCAGGGTAGCGGAGAGGGGGTAAAGTTTACGTCTAACATTTCGTGTTAGGTTATTCCGAGAGTATTGTGCGAAAGACTGAAGCCAACCGTAAACGAACTGATAAGACTTTATCAGTGTCCCTTTAGACCTGGTTAATCCGCCATCGGACAGATATTCACAATACTTACTTACTTAATTGGCGCTATAACCGCTTTAGCGATTTTGGCCCAACTTCTCCTACAGTTTGTGGTGTGCGTCTTGATAATGTAAAACAAATTGAGGGACCTACAGTTTTACACCGAATCCGAATGGCGATTGCTTTTTTGAGAAGTTTTTTTATGGCAGAAATTCACTCGGATGTTTGCCGTTGCCTGCCGAGGGGCGACCGGTATTAGAAAAAAATGTTTCTATAATTTTTGGATGTTACTTGCCCCGAGCTGGATTCGAACCTGGGACCCACCGAATGAAGCGCACACATGCTACACACTCGGCTACGGCGGCCGCCAATATTCGCAATACGCCAAATATGATAAAAGAGCCGTGGGCCCGAGGAACGACATACACAATCTCTGTGTCGACTTTCTACAGCACGAGAAAGAGTTGCCTATTCGCCGCGATGTCTGAATGTGATATCTCTACAAAACTAATACGGCTATGTAAAATGACGCTGATACCACCAACTCAATCCAAATTTGGAAGGCTCTCTCTAAGCCGTTTGATACCAAACGAGGTGTCAGACAGAGTGACTCCCTATCGTGGGACTTCTTCAACATTATGTTGGAAAAGATAATTGAATCTGCAGAATTTAACTGCTCAGGTACCATATTTTATAAGAGCATGCAACTTCTGGCGTACGTCGATGACATCGACATCATTTACCCCAACAATTGCGCCGTTAGTTCTGCCTTTTCCAAGCTGGCTAAAGAAGCGAAGCGATGCATTCGCATCTTGGCTCCTGTGTTAGTGTCGATAGTTATAATTTTGACAAAGTAGAGGACTTTGTTTATCTGGGAACCTATGTTAACACTAACAATAATGCCAGCCTCGAAATCCAACGAGAAATCTCTCTTGCCAACAAGTGTCAGTTTGGGCTGAGTAGATAAATGAGCAGTAAAGCTCGCTCTCCCTGAACCAAAACTACACTCTATAAGTCTTTTACCATGTCCGTGCTATTGTATATCGTAGAAGCATCGGCGCTGTCAACATCAGAAGAGGTGGCCCTTGGAGTGTTCGAGACAAAGATTATCCGAAAGATGTATGGGCTTCTAAGTCTTTGCGACGACAGATGCCTCAGATGATGAAATGATAAGCTGTATGAGCTAGACATAGCGCAGCGAATTAAAATAAAGTTGGTAGGGCCATTTTGTGCGTTTGGATAAAAAGATCCAGCTTTGAAAGTATTTAACGCGGTACTCGCTAGTGGTGGTAGAGGAAGAGAAAGGTCTCCTCAACGTTGGAAAGATCAGGCGGAGAAGGGTTTGGCTGATTTGGGATATCTAGCTGGACACAATTAGCAAAGCAGAGAAGCGACTGGTGCGCTATGTTGTAATCGTCCAAAATCGTCTAGGCGGTTACAGCGCCAAATAAGAATAAGAAGAAGAAAAAGAATAATAAGGTATATTTCCATAAAATATTAAGGAAAGTCAGGTCTGGGTACCACAAAATCATTTTCACTGTTTAAATGAATTTTCCATGCTTTCACCAAGTTGGAATTCTCCGATGCTTCACCAAAAAAATTTCAACATCACTGAAACAGCCAGATATCTACGACTATGCACTTAAATTGCTGTTTGTGATTGACAGCAGGCAGCAGGAAGTTGGGTTTTTGGGGGGAACGAGAAATTCGCTTACGAATATTAATTGGTAGGCAGGCGTTGTGCAGCAACATTAATTTAACGACATTGCTGTCAACCAAATTGATGTAAACTGAACAACTTTACGAAAGTAGTTAGAAGAATTACACCACAAAGAAAGTACGAAAGTAAAGTGCGTATAATTTACTAAAGAACAAAAATAATCAGAAAAACTGTCAAGGAGCACATAAATTACAAGACAGTTAATAAATGTTCAAAACTTCTACTAAATGATAGCAACTAAAATTAGAATAAAATCGATTTCTCTCCTTTTTTTCGTTGTAGACGAAACTAGTGGTGTTGACTTTACGGCACACACATACACGTACATAAAATTATCGATTATTTATGTTTACTTTAATTGCGCTACATTCTAACTGGGTCGGGAAGAATTTTTTTCAACCACACATTTGTTCTGATTACTTTTTTGTTCATTTTATGGCTCATTAAGCGTTTCATGTTTCCCTAAACGATTTTCATGCAATTCCAAATGGTTTTTACCGGCACACATTAACTTGCATACAAATAACAAATCAAAACAAATGCGATTGTATAATATTATTAAGTACATGTAAATGTGTGCGCATTTTACGAACGACTTGTTGTAGTCATTTGAGTTTTATGCCCAAAGACTGCTAGTCGGCGATATTTAATGTGTCTGAAACTATTTTCTTAGGCACGAAACGAAAAAATAATAAATAAAAGAAAAAAAAAAACAATTTCACAATAATGGAAAAAACGAAAAAAAAAAATACAACAAGTAAATGAATTGTATACACCGTGTCACGCCGATCAAGTTGTATTGAGTGAAAAGCAAAAAAACAATAAAAAAACAAAAAAAGAAAAAACACTACATAAATTGCTAACAAATACAAAGTGCTGCTTGCACAAATATACCGCAATCTAAGTGAAAAGCAATTTTATTGCAAATTCGTGCAGTTATGATTCCTTTCATGCTTTAGCAACTGCTACAAAAAAAAAAAAAAAAAAAAATATCTGAAAAAGAAAAACCGAAAGTGTACGGAAATGTCAATTTGTACAATGCTGACGAATTTGTTCGTTATGTCGGCAACTTCACTCGCATTTCCTATTTTTCGGTGTTTTCTATATATTGTTTTTCCTATTACAGGATATATATTTTCCTTTGCACTATTTTATTGCAAGCACTGCAATCGCATTGTCAGCAAATAAGCTCATTTCATAGCGCGCTGACTTCATGATGCACAATGTGTGATTGTGTTTGTGTTCGAAGTGTGAAAGAGGCGATGACAGTTAATAGAAATAGAAATAGTAGCGGAATTTGATGTATTGCACTTAGCGTTTATTTATGTAAGTACAGCGTAAGTAAGGTTAGTTGTGCAAAGGGTGTTCCAGTTAATTTTTTTCGAGATGTAGAAACGACACTATATTAAACTATATTAAAAATACAACTCGATAAATAGACTCCAAGTTGTCTCTTTCGGATTTCTTGATGGTGTTCTACCCTCCCTTCCCCAGCCTACCTCGAAAAGGATCATGCGATGATAAGAAAAATAAAAATTTTCAGTTCTAGTACAAGATCAGGAGATTTGGTTGCTCGTGTGATGTCCAGCATCTCTTCCCGCTTCCATTGGTGTGGTACGTTAAAGCCATATTAGTTATTTTTTGTTTAAATTTAGCCGTAGATACCTAACGTTCGCCTACTACCTATAAACTCTAGCCATTAGTTGATTCAACAACAATTTTGATAACGTTTTATTTTATAATTACCCAACATTTACATATGTACGCGTATCAGCTGTTTTCATATTAAACAAATTAATACAAATTTTATTACAATTCATTTTTATTTAATAGCTATTTTAGTAAGACACTACTTTTAGGGAGATCAGTCGAAACAATATCTACGTCAGGATAACGAAATCTACAAAAAAAAAATTGTTTTTCTATTAACGTATTTAAATTTTGATAATATAAATATTTATAAAAATATATACGTATTTTTTAAATCGTATTTTATGCTAATATCAACTTTATATTTACCACATATTGTACTGTTACGTTTTGTGCATGATTACTTCGTCAGGCTCCTTTCTTATAGGAACATAAATATCTGTACCGCATGGTTTTTTCTATTTTTACTATTTGGCATCTCTGCTACTTGAATGTCAAGTCTGGGCTTGGCCTTCACCTTCATCATCCTTTGAAGCTAGTAATACCTCTACGATTTTGTAATTCAAGCGACTTGATTGTGACAACTCACAAGTTGTGTGACATAACAATTGAGTGATTCACCAGAGCATAGCCTTTCTTCGTTTCCATTACTTTTTTGATGGAAATTCCTTTATTTGCAATTTTACGGAACCTTAGCTAAAAAATTTGAAATACTTCCCAAAAAGTTACTCATACGCCATGTGCACAACAATATTTCGAAACATCTCAATGCAGCAAGTAAATTGTTTGTTGAAATACTCCCCCTTAATGCCAACGCAATATTGAAACAAAAAAAATAAATCGACTAGTAAGAAAAGCCTCGGAATATTTTGTCAATCTAATAGTGAGAACCTTGTAAAATACATCGGTATACAGAACACAGAATAAGTTAACTATGAAATTAATGAACAACAATTGCTTACAAAACTCACGCATGTTTAGATGTAAAGCATTAGTCTTAAGCTACGTCTGTTAAAATAAGCGCTACAGTGTCAGGCTATTTGTTATGTATTTTTTTTGCGGAAACGGTTAACCAATCGGAGATATTTGATATATTTGAAGTAGCAGACTAGATAAATGGCAAAAGTTGAAGTGGATGACAAATCAGAGCCTACTGTGACAGCTAAGCTGCAATAAAGGCTATCGAGACTACTCGCATCTCTTCAAAATTATCCAAGAAATTAAGTTGAGGCCGAACTCTGTTAGAAAATGGAATAACTTTGAACTCATGTGAAAGACGGGAGACTGCGCTGTTCATGGTAATGAACTGGCTGATGAGATGGCTAATTACGGGTCGTTGACTCCATTGTTGTTCATTTGAATGCAGACAGTTAAAGGGCCTAGCACAGCAAGCATGGTTAGCTACATATAGGAGGTCATGTAAAAGACCAGCTATGGCGGTGGGTAAATTCTTCCTTAGACAGAAAATGAATGATGTACGAGCAGCGCTGCAATTTAGCATGTTTCCGGCGAAATCTAGCTTTTCTTACCTTATTTTAGACGGGAAGTGTCAATTTAGCTTCTAGTTTTTATTCAAGCTCTTTCTTAACCCAGCTGTTAGGTTAAAAAAAACTTACGAATCTTAGGTTAGAGGACCATTTGGTCCATACTGCAGTTTTCATACAAAATAACAATTTAATCTTAGTCTTTATATTTAGTTTGGTTCAATACTTGCTAAATATTATTATTTTATTATTTACTCAACTCTGGTAAAACCCAGCACCAGTGGCCTGCTCTAAAAATGCTTCTAGTTCAGGAGCTCGAAAGCGAGGAATTTGTAGTTGCTGCAAGTCTAAGTCTGATGTAAAATGCTCCATTTGCAGTGCGTTTATTTGCAAAACCAACCGAAAAACATTTTTTTGCTCATCATGTAGTGCCAAAAAATATCGAACAAACTAATAAATACTTATTTTTGGAAAATTAATGTAAAGAAAATCAAAGAAAATATACTATGGACCAAATGGTCCCTTAACCTAAGATTCGTAATTTTCAATTTATCTTAGTCCAGTTTTAAGTCAGAGAATTAAATTTTCGCACATAATATTATTTTATAAAAAGACCACCTGAGCTGAAAAATTTAGACAGTATATATCACCGTTCCAAAGTTACAAAGAAAACAAAAAAAAATTGGACCAAATGGTCTTAACCTAACAGCAGGGTTAAAGCTTTTTTAGCCTTCCCTCTTATGGTATTAACCGAACTGTTTTTGATTATTTAACTTCTCAAAAAATGTTAATTTGATATAATTGAAATAAATGCCATCGAAACGCAATAGAGGAAATCATATTTATATTAAAGGAAAAATCTAAAATCTACCGTAGAATTTTAAGCATTTGTAGTTTTGTTTTTAATTTTTTGATCTTACTTATCAGCAATGCAGAAGTCGAATGCATTATATTGTCAAATCAAATCAAAGAAATAGAATTGGCGTTAAAATGTAAAATACATTGTTATGCAATTGATATGACTTGAAGAAGGAAGAACAGTATTGGTATAATTCCTCAAATTTATCAAATGATAAAGTTATAATATGTGATATATAAATTGCTGATTTATACATGAGTTAACTCTACGTATGAACAGACTATCTCATACCTTAAAGATAAATTATTTTTGAAGCTTATAAAGTCAACATGAATATGACAAACCCGTCGTTCCCACGACAGTCGTCTCCACGATACCGGAACGACCCGGATTTGTATACGGCAAGAACTGTCACTTCAGCAGCATTCTCCAAAATTGTATGGGGAATATTTTATGCTGTTACAACAACAACAATAGGAAAAACCGGTATTAGATTTTTTTGTGAAGTCGTAATACGAATAAAATGTTTGAATTATTGATTTATACATTTAGCGTTAAACAAATTTTGGTTTAGCATTTTGCAGCCTTTTTATTTTGCCTATTTAGCGTTTTATTTTTTCAAAAAGTTCTGGCAAGACTATTTACGGGCCCTGGATGGGTAGATTACAAATGGTCACCACAGACATCATCGATGACCCCGCTTTTGCTAGTCAGAACTGGAGCTTTTTTCTGCACTATTTCCTCTTCATCCTTCATAAGCCCCGAGTGCTTAGAGACCCAATTTCGGGTTTGCGATATACCTGAGCTCCATTCTATTTTATTCCAATATCACATCGCCTCTACCTTATTTTCGACTGTTTACCATTCAAAAATTTCTAAGACACATCCTACCGGAGCTACGATTATTTAGTGATTTTTCAAACAGCAGTCCAAAAAAGTTGCCATCAACCAACGCTGATGCCGCTCTGCTCTGCCACAACATCAACGCAATGGAGCAATTTACTGTGATAATTTACTTAAATGTGATTAAATAAATATACCACGCCTAACAGCAAAGTCAACATAGAACAGTAAGCTGAGGCAACAACAAAATTGTCTAGTACACAGTGAAATGTGAGAGGCGGGAATGTCAAGGAATAGGACGGGAATGTTTGCGGGGAGTGCTGGAATAGTAAAAAGCAAATCACATTGGATGACATTAATGGTTACGGCTGTGATGGCGTTGTTGGTTACGTTGGTTTTGTTGCCCGAATACACAGTGATTACGCCATGAATATGTATGTGTGTATGGTACATACATACAAATAGCAGGGATGTGTCGGTTAGCGCAGCTAGGTGACGTTTGGTTGTTGCTCTTGAAAATTCCCCTAAATCACACGTAATGAAGTTGTCGCTGTCGCTGTTTACATTTTATCGCTCATTATTTTTACATTTCAAACTTATTTTGGTGTTGCAAAATAAATTACAACTATGTGCGTAGAGTGAATGGAACATATTGCCTACATAACGAGGCGCATTATCCTTCACGCTGTGTCACCACATTTTTATCCTTTTCAGAGTGTTGTTGTTGTTCTTCTCATTTTTTTTTTTGTCAACATTCGCACACGAGCGCGCTCTGTTTTTGTATTTGTTATTTGTGGTATGAGTGCGTGCTGCAAAAGATAAATACGCATTTACTTATACTCGTTTGAAGCCGAACAATTGCTTTTTGCAATGAATTTCTTTTCACTTTGTATATACAATTTAAATTCCCTCTCACCAACTTTGCCTCCCCATCAACATTCAACTTTATTAACGTAGGCAAAGTGAAAAAGCAGAAAACACATTAACGAGTAAAGTAAGTAGCGGCACGTTGACTTGCCGAGTATCCTTGCCAAAAAATTCTGCGACGACAACTAAGAAGCTGCAGGAGGCTACAAACCAGGCACACAGCCAGTCAAAGTTCCAGCGCCCGCATCTCGTTCGGTTCGGTTGGCCTTTGTGTCACTTCACTGCCCACTGCTCGCAAGTAAAATCCTACTCTATTTATTTACCTGTGCAACTGCAATGTGTATGTAAATATTCGCACGTAGCGCTTCCTTTCACTTTGCAGCACGAACGAACAGTTATAAATTCTGACGCAACGACACGCAGCGCGCTCATTAAAACTGCGTAAATTCTTCGATTTTCTGACTGAGGCCAAGCAACGTATACACAGCGCCAAGCCGAACCAAACCAAACCCGGCCAAAGGCAACAGCAACAGCAACAGAATCAGAATCCAAGTCAGTGTCATTTCCCCAAAGTGCACTCGTACAAATTAAAGCAACGAAGGATGCGCGTAAGCAAAGTTAAATAACTGGATGAAGGATGTCATTGCATGTTTGTGCTGCCACGTGCTGTTGTTGTCGCTGTTGTTGTATACGACTGCCGATCTTTAGTAGGCGAAATGTGTTGCAACTAAAATGAGAGAAATCCACTATTTGCTTCTGTGTTTTGACTTTGTTTCTGCACTTGAGTTGACAATAAAGCAATGGCTAGGCCATGGAGCTCTCGACGCGTGAATGTCCTTGTAATGTGCGTGCACGTTTTACGTACGTAATTAAATCCTTCACAAAGGATTAAAGCAGATATATCTGAGTACGCTTGTATTGCGAAAAGAAATTTTAAAGAAGATGAAGGAGAAAGCATGAAAACTCGATTAGAATGGAAAGGTGTTGCAAATATAGTTCGAGCTCGCTTGGGGAGCTGTCACTAAGTTGCCAATGTCAATTTATTGCGCTATGAGCTCGATCTCTGAACGCTTTCAAATAATTTGATGCAAATTTCCAGCATTTTTTGCGGAGTAAGTTAGCTAGGGAATGTCTACTGTAAGTATTAGGTGGAGAAAGACCCATCCACTGATTGAGGTTAGAATAATCATTAGAATTTAGAGGTCCGGAACTGCAATCTTTTATTTCTGTATCAGTGGAACCAAGGAGTGTTATGTCAAACATCGGGGCGGGAAATATCACGGTGTATACGAAAGCTTCAAAATTGCGATTTGGTAATCTTGAAAAGGGGCTTTAGGTCTTAATATGTTTATGCTAAACCCCTGGCACTTGTACCAAAATAAAAAACTAAAATAAGAGCGAAAATGTGACAGTAATAGCGCTTATATTTTGGTCAAAAAAATTAGTTTGATAATGGCTTTTTATTAGAGAAAACGTAAGAAGGTAAAAAATTATTAAACAAAATTTGAAAATGGTCGTTACTAAAATAATCGGTGAAAGTTTTTAACCTCATTCTCCTAGCCAGGAAGAAATCGGTATTTGTGCAGAAAGCAAAATCGAAAGGAATTTTGAGTTAAAAATTTTTTTATAATTTGAGAGAAATCTACTATACATTTGTAGACCGAAAAACTGGTATTTTTTGCAGTTGATTTATAGGGGCATGAAGATAGTGCTTTTCAAATAAGTATAATATTTATTTAGAGCAATGTCTTAGCTACCTACCTATATATTTTAAGATTTTTCGGTCTATTTATTAAAATATCAAATAACCATTGCTGTTTTTGCTATAATTCTTCCTATTAAAACTTAGCCTTGAGCTCATAAAAATCACTGTTTGATGCCATGTCTTAGATTAAAAAGAAACACAGTTTTTACAAAAATTAGAATTGGAAATTAATCAATTTTTTAAGGATCTTGTAAGTTATATCACCGCTATACTGCCCACAATTTTCTCTCAGTTCAACAAACCAAACAATTTCTTACTGAAGAGGGTTTTATTTTGTGTCGTAGATTGACCAAAATATTTGCGATATTCAAAAATTAACTGTTTAAGCTCACAAAAAAAAATTACTACCTCGAAAAAAATGTCCGTTGTACTTGCAGTCAGAAAGGGTTTAAAACTGATTTGTTTCTGAAATCACTAGTCTATATAGAACAATTTTGTATGCTCTTTCAAATGAATATCGAATTGGTTCACTAGTTTTTTAACACTTACAAAATTTCAAATAACGTGGTTACAAAATATCCCATTTAAAATTTGCGGTCAAGAGCTCGGCGCTTGCCACTTCCTAAAAGCATCTCTTTCACAATTTTGAGAATTCGCAGTAGAAACTTTGACTTTCTAAGGCCAAGTATCTATTGATTAAAACAATAAAAAATCGACTTTATGAAATGTCTAATGGTACTTCCCCTCTTAAGTATTTTAGAAAATATATGGTGTGAATCCACCACATTTCCCTGCAATAAGGCTTCGTTCAATGGGAGTTATTTAAATGCAATACAAATATTTGGGATTTTGCTAAAACCACTGGTAGGTATTGCAACGAACACTTTGAGTTCTAGAAAAGTATGAACGCGATTCCTATAATACACAAACATATTGGGTTTGCAATAAAGCACAAAAATTTCTTTTTCCGCCTACTCAATAAGCTCTACCAGCAATGGCAGTATGTCTGAAATAAGTAAGACTTAACGGCGTTGGACAAATATGGGTATTTTAAATCAGGGAACGTAACTTTGATAAATGATATAGAAAGAACTGTTATTTAATCCTTATGTTTTGATTTTGATGAAATTTAAAAATTATTTCATAAGTTCTATATTTGCTCTTGATATAATATATACTTTTTGTGTTTTCTTTTTCTTCTGTATTTCTTTGTAAGCAAAAGCTACTATTTTCTCCCATCTTACACTCGAAACTATATGGCTCATCTCAAATCAGGTCTATGTTCTCTATTCTACAATACCTTGCGTATCCAAATGCTCTATACGTATATTGCGCGTTGTTTAAGTCTGAGGCTAAACAGACTGCTTCGCATCGCAGCCGAGAAGACGTGCGACAAGGCTCATGTTGGATCAAAAAGTGGAATAAAGTTTAAGATTTGATTCGATTGTGAGCCAGTTTTGGACCTGTTGAAGGTTCTAAATATTCTTAGGTGATCTAACTATCATTCGCTGCATGTTTATATAACTAGTTATCTTAAATGTAGGGAGTTTATTATAAACGAGATTCCCTGACGAGTTTTACTTACTGTTTAGTCTTTATATATTTTAAGTTATAGTTTGTTTAGTTATCTAACACTTTTGTGATCCATTAGCAGAAGAAAAATAAATAAAATTATTTATCTATCTAAATTTTAAATTATTTGTTAATTCAAGAAACAAAGGTCTAACAAATCGAATTTTCCTTTCTCCTCTAAAATTTGTTTTTTCATCATATACGCGATATTGCACGCGCAACGACGATTGTTAATTAATTTTGATTCGAGTCCAGGACCTCTTCTACTTCTTAATTGACAATCTAGACGCATGAACAATTTTGGCCTATTTTAAAATAGCACGTCAGTCGCTGCTTTGCCTTATTAACTGGCGTCAATTAGATACATCAAGCCAAGCCAAGCCCTTTTCCACTCAAACTTTCCTACAAAGAAGAGGACCTTCTTTTGTTCTCACACCACCAATATAAATATTTCGTAAACTTTTGCTACTTCACTTAGGCAATGTATCAGTTGTGAATTATTCGGCAAATGAGCTGATGCAGGCTGGTAATCCATCAGCGGCCACGGCTTTGTTGCTCTATATACCGCCATATTCCCTAGCATATTTAGCCTCTTTGTCTGTCTACTTCTATTTTCTTCTGGTAGCGGCCTTATACAGCTCGCGTAGCACCTGGTCGTAGTGTAGCTTTGCAGAAAACGGCTATCCTCTTTATGGAAGCACGGCGTTTCTCTGGTCGTACCGGTGGTTATTTCGGGCTCGACTTGAATATCGTGACGGGGACAGGGAGAGTAAGTACGTTTTTGGCTTTCATGCGAATCGTGGCTGACTGGAGGAAACTAGAGTAGTTGGCAACGAAGTATTTCGTCTTCCACGAATCCAATACCGAACTTGCGCTGCTTTATATAGCTGTTGTCGTAGAAGTCCATTTAATTTTTTGGATGACGATGCTGTCCACCTTTACGCTCATGATGCCACTAACAGTTTTTTTTTTTTAAATGACGATCTTAAGCCCAGCGCAGAGGAGCATATTTTTTTGTTGTAAAAACGAATTTGTATAGCAAGCCGCTTTATTGAAGTCCGACGCCTACTTGCAGCCGCACCTACTGGCGAACAGATGCGACAAGCCTTGGCGAGCCCTTAAACCAAAAACGTCGAAGGTATCCCACTAGGTTGGCCTTTTCAATTTACGTCACTCCCAAATGGAGAGTTGGGCGCTACCCAGAGAATACTTCAGTGAGATCACCTGAAAGTCAATAGCTGATTTGACTGCATATAGAAGAATCGTTCTCCACTCCCACTTTAGGGAAGTTTTAAATGCGAAACTATACTCCCTTTATTTAACAAATTACTTGAAATTATTATTTTGAAAACAATTTTCAGATTTTTTTTTCATATGGTTTCAGTAATAGATTTGATCAATATTTTGTGACTTTTGCTTTTTAGATCAAAACTAATTGTTATTTGAATATCGGTCGAATCGGTAGAATTTGAATCCAGGAGAAATAATTTTTTTTATCGAAAGAACAAAAATCACAAGACATCGATCATTTGTGATCAGAATAATATGAAAAAATGGTTAAACAGTGATTTAAACAAGAAATGTTTTAAACAAAATTAATTCAAGATTAAAAGAAAAAAATAACAAATATTTTCGGTCCTTGCTGTTACCAAATATTCCTTGTTACATAACCGGCTGAAATTCGAACCACTAGTACTGCAGATAATAACATAAATATGACACAAACTCTCCTACGTTGGCAGTTTTTTATCTTTACCCTTGCCTCTGCATTTCTTTTTTAACGTCATTTGAAATCTTGTTCTCCTAAGAATTGAGAATAAGAAAAACATTTTACCTTAGTACAGCGAAATATTTGAATTAATATAAATACCTACTTCTTATCTTTAAAGTGGCCATTTAGGCTTTCTGTGCGGGAGCTTTCTTCCTCATATAAATTTATCGCTGCCAAATGTATCCTATTTTTTCCATCATACTCTGGTTAGTTGTGTTGTATTTTTCAGTTTTCCTCTTGCACCGTCATCTCCTACGCATGCCAATTAACACACGAACTGCTGATGTGCTGTATTTTTTTTTTACCATGCCATATTTTCTAAATTGCAAACACGTACTTTTCAAAGTGGCGGATTAAAATTGAATAATCGTCACTCGTAGAGCATAGCGAAAAAACACACAACAACAACATTTGAAAGCAAAAACAAGTTTAGCAACATAATCGCATTGCCAAAAACAAAAACACATTTGCGAAAACAAATAAATAGCATCATAGCATTATTAGCACCAGTGACGCATTAAAAGCATTTAGCGAGGACGAGACAATTGCAAGTTTTTTAAACACGTAGTTTATGTGACGCGTTTGCCTACAACACAAATATACGCACGCACAGAAGGATACACACTTACACAAACACACACACATCCATACAACTGACAAGGATATTGTGCGTGCGCTTCAAACGGCTATTTAACTTCCAAATGTTTCGACACATCAATAAAACTTCAACAATTACCGGCATTCAAGCGAGCGAGTAAATTAAATTTTCGTGATGAAAAAGTGTTCGATGATTGTGATGACAAATCCAAAACGCTTATTAGCCACGCAAAAGCATTCAACCAGAAAAAAAATACACAAAAATCAGTTTGCCAACATACACGTTGGATGCCTGCACTAAGTGAAGCTGAAATGCGTGCGGGAAGGAAAGCGATATCGATTTGATAACACCAGTCAACACGAAATAAGTATCTCATTAACCCGGTTCCTTGAATTGGCTTCAAAGGTACACAGAGCGAAAATACCACCTAAAATGCCCTATAAGCCAAAACAAACTTACTTTATGTCTTTTTCCAATAAAAAGTCCTTCTTATTACAACTGGGCAAGTCTTTTCAATAATGTGAAGAAGATAATACGAATATTAATATTAGAAAGATATCGTAATATTAAAATCAATAAAATTAAGAAGGAAATCTTGGTTTTCATTAGAATGTCCTCTTAATTTTAATAAGCCGATGGATTTCGTCAATTTGAATTTATTGGCTCCTACATTTTTTAACGTAGATTATTTTCTGAAAATAAATACCACACTGTTTTATGTTCATTATACATTAAGCAGTTTATTATTTCATTATACAAGCTTTACTTATAATTATCATAAATCAAAAATTTTCAATCTGAAAATACGAAAATCCAAAGGACAATATTCATAAAGTAAAAATGGTAATGTAGATTATTCACAAATTACTTAGGTATGTTGACATGTTAAAAGTAAAATTTGAATTATTAAGAGCTCTTTAAAAATAAAAAGTTTTCCTTATTAATAAATTCGATAAGATTCTAGTAGGTTAGGTTAGGTTGGAGTGGCAGCCGCCTACAGCGGCTCACTTAGGCCAATATTAGGCCCATTGTGTTACCACAAGAAAAGTTTTGTACCATCCCAAAAAGAAAAATTACCCCTTACTAAACCAGTTTGCCTCATTGATAAACTTCAACAGACAATTTACCTCGGTGCTTGAAACCTCACTAAGGTCATCCAAAAACGGTGATCCCAGATATCGCATTCTGTTTTTACACCGTTCAGGACACTTACACAGTAAATGTAAGATCGTTTCCTCCTCCTCGTCGTTCTTGCAGCTCCTACAGCATCTTCGGAAGGGTACTCCCAACCTTTCAGCATGTTTCCCTATCAGACAGTGCCCTGTTAGAGCCCCGATGACGTTGGAAATGTTTTCCCTACTTAGAGAGAGAACGCTGCGCGACCGTTTCCGGTCCCATTTAGGCCACGTCTGCCTTGAGGTACGGCAGGCCGTATTTTGCCTCCATCTATTGTCAGCTTGTTTATATGTAAAATCTCTGAGTAGCATTTTGCAAGTGGCAAACGGCATACCAATGCGTTCTTTGTCCTGAAGAATCTGCTTGGTCGTACCTTGTCTTGCAAGTTCATCTGCCATGCAGTTCCCCTCTATGTCCCGGTGACCAGGGACCCAAATGAGGTACAGTCTGTTCTGCTTAGCCATCTCCTGTAGAGATCGGCGGCAGTCCAGCGCGATATTCGAGTTAAACGTGAGAGAGCTCAGAGCTTTGATTGCAGCCTGGCTGTCACTAAAAATGAAGATATCTCTTCCTATAATCCCGGTCCCTATCTTCTTCACCGCTTCCATGATAGCTGAGACCTCAGCCTGGAAGACGCTGCTGTGATCTGGTAACCTTAAGGAAATTTGCAGGGGAGGGTTTCGTGAGAAAACGCCCCCTCCTACCTGATTATCGAGTTTCGAGCCATCTGTATAGATGACAATGCTCTCAGGTGGAGTGTGAAACTCAGGTTTCCACTCTTCCCTGCTTGGAATTCGTGTAGTAAAGTTACTTTCATTTACCGATGTCCAAGCACACCGGTCCATGCTGCTCGGAATAGAGCAGAACTTGTTCAAAATACTAGAGTGCCCTTGGCATTCAGGGTGCCACTGGGATGTCTCTCTTAGTCTCAAAGCAGTCATCGCTGCCGTCTGTTGTCCGACCAAATCTAAAGGAAGGAGGTCTAAAATGGCATTCAAAGCCTCATTTGGCGTGGTTCTGAGCGCCCCGCTTATGCAGATCATACTAGATCTTTGCACCTTGGTGAGTAATCTGAGGTTACCCTCTTTGTCTAAAGCAGGCCACCATACGATCACCCCATATAGGAGAATAGGTCTGACGACCGCTGTGAAAATCCACCGACAGATCTGGGGATTAAGACCCCATTTCCTGCCTATGGCTCTCTTACAAGTGTAGAGGGCTATGGAAGCCTTTTCATGACGTTGAACCAGGTTCTCTTTCCAGTTCAGCTTCCTATCTAAAACAACGCCAAAGATTCTAGTAAAAATGAGAAGATTTCCTTATCAATTTCCTTTACATTATATATAATCTGATATTATATAAAATCTACACTTCGACTGTTCTACTGTGCAATGAATAAATTTTTGGCAGATCTTCAATGGAAGAAAGAAAATTGAAATTGATCGCTTTTATTTAATTGGCAAACCTTTTATATTTTTTAGCCGATTTAGGTACTCTTACGCTCCTCATTTTTCTAATAAAAATATCTTTCAATAACCATTTTTTATTGTTTTTTGTAACTTCATCATAAAAAGATGAATAAAATAAACTCGAAAACGTTCTTATTTTTGACATCTAAACGTATATAGCTCAAAAAGTATTATTTCAACTTAATGTTTAAAGCGGCACCAAAACAATGTTAGTTATATTTGTTATTTTGGATGTTTTTGAAAAATTATATATATATAAAAAAAACACCAATGAAATTCGTTTTCATATTCAGCGCCTAAAAATTAGTCTAATCAGTTATTTTTTAATGAGGTGCCAATCATTAGTAAAATATTTGTATTCCAGTGTAATCCACAGCATCCACAAAATATCCAAATCAAAATATCGACGACAAGCATTTGCTTGCAGCTCGCACTTCTCGAAAGTAGTTCGAAAGTCGAGTATTCAAAACTTTTCCCTTCAATGCACCATTGACTGTCATTTGTAGCTGGAACGAGTCCACTTCACGGCCTCCATGTGGTATGAGTAACTTTTATTAAAAGCTCATTAAGTCCCCTCTTGGAACCTACAGCAAAATACCACACCTAATCCGAATACGAATTTAGCAGGACTTAAGCGCCTGAAAGATGAAGTATCTATGCAAAAAAAAAAAACAAAAACAAAGTTTCGAACATGCAGATGGCGGTTGGAGATGTACCGCAAAAATGTGAATAAAACGGTAGCCCCAATCGCCAATAATGAGGGCACTTACATAAGCTCTGCATGTGTGCGTGTGTGTGTGTGTGGGTGGGTGAGGGTGTTAGTGTGCAAAAAAAGGATCATACTATCTAATTTGTATGCATATATGCATAGAGCACGTGCACATCATTAGTCGCCCGTGTTGTTCACCAGCCAGTCGCACCACACTTCGATTACGCTCGATACTTTCGCTGTTTCGTAGATTCATACTAACGGAAGAGTGTGTATATATGTCTGTATATGTGTACGTATGTTTGGCTGTGCGATAATACTTTCGTGGTTCCTGTTGATGAGTTGATGAGGCAATGCATAGGCTGGCTAGACAGCTGGCTAAGGCGATGGGCTTTCCAACAAATTGTTCTTGCTTGAGTTTCAATCCAAGTGTTGTTAGCCAAAATTCGTGAGCGAAGAGTTCACAGTAGTCAGTTATTTTATGTTCGCAATACTCCAGACAATGGTGTACTGAATGCAGAAGGTTACGCCTTCAGAGGTACCGTTACTTTGGTTTTTGCAAGTTTGACAATTCTTTGCTTCAACTAGGCAAAGTTTTTTCACAAATTGGGAAAACGATCCACTTTTTCAGATCTGTCACTTCGCCGCGGGAAAGCGCAATCTTGTATTCTATTATTCTTGACTCCAAATTCTTGACTGACAAATTTTCGTAGACTCAGACAAAAATCCTCTTAAATGCAGCTGATTTTCATCTGAAAATACAGCGCATAGGAATTATTCTGAAATTGGGATCCTATCTGGAGGCGCATCCTATTCAATATGACCGAAATGGGAGTTATTTTTTGAATTCAGTCAAAGATTACTATCGAATCACCATTTTCATATCTTACCTCAATACTTTTATCACTCATTAACAAGATCGATTTTTGAATCATCGGAATATTTTATCGAATTTCGCCTGCCTATTTCCAAACAAGATGAAAATTTTTGACGAAAAGTCATGTGTGCATACACCATGTCAAAAGAACTCGTTATCAAAAATCATAATATTCTCTGAGCATCCAAAAGTTCAAAGCCCCTCCCCGAAGACAGTCTCCTGCGCACGGGCCTGCCGGCGTTGTAGTATAAATTTTTCCTACGAACTCAAGTAGCAATCAAACTTCAATCGCCAAAAACCTGATTTTATTATTACTATGTGAAACTAAATCGAACTCTGTTCCATAAACTTGACATTTTAACATATTTTACCTATTTTATATATTGTTTTTAAAATTATTATGAGTTTGAAATTAATGATACTCAAAATATGTAAACGAGCATACATACATTCAGCATCAACAGAAATATTATTAATGAATTCCATAGTTTTTCGAATTTCGTTTTAGTCTTTCTCGCGTAATTAAATAATAAGTAGCATTTATCCTTGCCATCGCCCGCACAGCGTTCAGTTTAACGTTATGAATTCGAACAAAATAATTAATTTCACAAAAGGTTATAGATATCCCACTCTCCAAATAAATTTCTCAAACAAAGCTTCCCCAAACCTTTTCCGGTTGACACCAGTATAGTAGACATTTGATTGCCTTACAAATTAAATTTAAACAACGTTTTTTGAAGGGTGCTAGCTCTCTTCAAAAAAGTTTTCGTATAATGGCTGGAGTTTCACACCAATACTTTTATATCTCAACAAGTTTCCAAATCTATCACTTTTAAAACACATTTTCGCGATTAAGTTTTTCCACGCCTACTTCTCTTGAATCCCTTGCCGCAACTTTTCATTGAATTTCAGAGCTTTATTTAATTTAATTTTTCCACGCAAGTGGGAGACGTCTCCAAAAGTATTTTCAAAATAAAGCTACTTTAAATCCTGAGTTCCAGACCCATATTTTAAAATATGACTTAACTCGTTATAATTTGAATTATTTTTTTAATCATGCGGCAACCCCTTCAAAAAATATCTTTTAAAAATAGGCGTTGCCAAAACTCTTATCTTACATGATGTTGTAAAATATAATTAAATTTTTTATTGTAATCTAATTTATCTTTTAATATACAGTAACCACGTTTCGAAGCGTTTTAAAAAAAAATCTTTTGAAATAATTAATTTCACTTATTGCTTTAACTAAATTTAACCTTTGAATGGCTGACAGCTCCATTGAATAAAATTACATCGGTGGAAACCCATATAACAGACTATATCAAAACTAGGTTGGGTCAAATTTAATAGCGCAGAAAAAAGTTCAAAGCATCATCGTGATTCTGGTACTATCGATCGTAATTTTGCTCAAGGAGCCATACCTCTAAAATGAATTTCGGAAATTTTTTTTGGCAGTTATTTTCAAAAATACTAAAATGTCGATCTATCTAGTGTATTTCAATTGCAAAATGGCATTGTACCTTGGACAAAAATACTTAGTACGATCCATAGTACCAGAATCGCGATGATGCTTTGAACATTTCTAATTGACCCACCATAATACACATTTATATGTATGTACTTTTATATGCCCCAAATCTTATTCGAACTTGGTTTGTAATTTGATTGATCAATTTTCACACTAACTCACATACAAAACATTCACATCTATAACGTTTGTACGATAAATAAGAGGAAAAGTAGACTTTCAAAGTGATGAAAAAATTGGTCAATTCATAAAATCTCTTCTACTTCTTGCCTAAGTGATTTTGGCGTAGAATACGTCTTACCTTACGGTATGGGCACCAATGTCAGGTTTTTATTGTTGTAATCTCTATTTCTTTAATTATAAGGAAACGGCTCGATAAATTTTTTTTTTTTTTTTTTTGTAGTCAAATGAAGATGTTAGCTTTCGTTTGACATGCATTTCATGTTGGTTGATATCTTCCTAATATTTAAATTTCTCAATGAAAATTGTATAAACACATGCACACAAATATGTGTGTGGTGTTTGGTTGAGTGTTTGCTGTTGGGCGATTTGTATTGCATAATTTTAGGCGGGCAAGTTAAAGTAGAGTAAAAGACGAGAAAATGCTGCCAAGCACTGCAAAGCTTATGTATATCATCCAAAGTAACTATCAAATAAAGAAATTAATTTGCTTGTATTATTTATCATTTATTGTTACATATGTTTTCTGTCTTATCGGATGGCGTATTCTACGTTAAACTTAATGGCCGTGTCTCTGACACAGCCTGCTTCTTTTTACCTATTTAAATATAGCACGCCAGTCGCTGTTTTTTTTTTTTTGCTAATTGGCGCCAGCTAGAGGTGACAAAAGAAATCAAGTCGTTCTCCATCTGACCTTTTCAACGTAGAGGAAGTTTTCCTCTTTTCCCTTGCCACTGAACACTTTTATATAAAATGGTGATTGGCTGGTTTAATTCCTCAGTTAGAATTTGACTAATTTATGGCAGTATGTCACTTTCACCTGGAATACTCTACAGTAATCTGGAAGCCAAATTATTTCTTAGACAGAGATCTCAGCAGCTCCACCTCCAACCCTCCCGTAAAGTTTCGATAAACCCCTTAAGATATTCAGCAGGCCTCGTTGCTATAGATCGTACCCCTCCCAATCCGCCCTAGAGAGAATGGTGTCTCCAAATTAGCCCTTGAAACCGTATAAAATTCTAAAACAACCAAAATCCGAGTTATCAAATATCGCCCAGGCCGCCATGGCTCCAGGAATTATTCCTGCAGTATCTAATGAAGTTATATTGAGCATGACGTTCAGCGCTAATATAGGTGTTGTCCGAAGCGCTCTACTTTTTTCAATGAGAGCCATTCTTTGCACCCTTTCCAGCTAAGCGACTACCACAGTATTATCTAGGAGACTTCACATTTCGGAGTATTGGTTATACTAACTGCTTAAAAAACCATCTATTAACTTTAGGCTAGAGGTCCAAGCGCTTGACAATGGCAACAAATATTATATTTCCAGAAAAGTTTGCTATCCAGTATAATACCCAGACCAACTGTTAACCGTATCTAAATATCCTTGCATGAGCTCACAGAAGGTATCTGAAAACCTCCCTCTGACAAGGAGCGCCAGATCGTCTGCGTACGCAATAACCTGGCAGCCCAATCTCCCCAGTCTTATAAACAGGTCGTGGACTACAATAACCCAGAGTAACGGCGATAAAACCCCACTTGGTAGTACCCCTGTTCACTCTTTTCTGACTGAAGGTACTAATCCAAAGCGCAAGTACAGTTCTGCCGATCAGCGGATGGTAGATAAGGATTATGAGGTTGATTTCGACACCCAGCCTGCTTAGAGACTCTACTATAGTCCCGGGTAAAATATTGTTAAAGGCCCTCTCGATGTCAAGGAAAGCATCCAGCACGAAGTCCACTTAAGACATTCCTCTATGGGCTTCCCTTACAGGAGCGTCCAAATACTCTAGGCTAGTGGGCAATAAGCTTATGATTCTATGAATTACTGCGATAGTACGAAACGATTCCGCCTTCTACTCTCCACCATCCGAGACAGTGCCGGCTTTAAGCGTCGATTTCGCATTTCTTACATTGCCCGAAGTGGATGAGACTTTCGGTGCCGGTTTCGACGACTAGGGTTTATGGTCCTACCCCCGCCTAATGGGAGTAGGTACCGAACCTCTCTTACCGTTGGAAGCCTCATTGTGATTCGGCACATTTGGTCCAACTTTTTCTTCATTGTTTAAGATCGTTTTTATCTTTTTCGTACGACCATTTTGTCGACAAGGTCAAAATAAAATAGCTGGAAAATCTAACGGTCCACTACGAAAGTGCCCCTTGCTACGGCAAGACCATCATCACTCCCATAGGCGGCCCGGTTTTAGGAAGGCTCCGTTGTAACACACTACATGTATACTAAACTCCCTGACTGAACTTAACTGACTGGGCACAGTAACGCGTAACACCCTGGTTTAGGGGGTTGGGAGAACTTGGTCATCGTTCGAAAAGCAGCCGGAACCATGGGTGTGGAGTGCCCTCATTCAAGTTCTTGCGCGATCGGTCTGATTAGGGTTCGACTTAGCCCTGCCTTTCTACCTACCATTGCGCACGGATAAAATTTTCGGACATGCTGAAGGCACCAAGGCAGGGAAGTCAAATATGCAGTCTTTTTATTTTATATTCGTTATTGTGGTGGAGGGATCTACGGGTTTTAGCCAAAGTGCAGGTAAAACAAATATTTAAAACACAAATGCTTTTGCTGAAGCCAATGGTCTAGCACTAAAAAAACGAATTTAAAAAAAAATTGATAAATTGAACTCAGCGTTTCTCCCTTTCCGAGAGGGTTTTTGTTTACTTTTTAGTTATCACAGCGGCTATCCTGTGGTTGAAAGTAGCATAACATATTTTACTCGTTTCTTTTTTTTTTAACCACACTTCTGAAGTCATTTTTTCTTACTACTACCTTTCCCCTTCCATGTCCTTTTAGTACAAAGTGTGACAGACTTTTTCTGCCAGCATTAGCATTAACAGCAGCAGCAGCAACATCATTATCACCAACTAAGTATTCATGTTGAGCGTCATAAATGTTATTGTTGCTGTCACTTTACTGACATTGTATATTAGAGAATTTGTCACTTTGCGACGTGGCAGCAAAACCAAAAAGAAGTCAGAAAAAATTACATGTATTATTTTTACAGAAAAAAAAACATTTTTTTTTTAATTCACCGTGGAAATGTTGTATGTGAATATGTTGGAATATTTAAAGTGTCCATCTTGGTAACAACAAACTGTAAAAATAGTAAAAAAAAAAAACACTTTTAAAAAGTACAAAAAAAAAAATTACCGACGTGTCAAATTGAAGTTAAGGTAAAACTTTGCTGCCATTGTGTTTCCATTTTTTTACACGGTGGCAGGCTAAGTAAGTTGCCGCGTGCCATATCTTGAAGGACAAAGGTGCGCTCAATTGTCCTAACTCACTACATATCTATTGTCTGGAATAGATTTACTTATATATATTTATATATATATATTCGTATCACCTCCCTGCGAGATGTTGTAGAGTATTTACTCACGGTGTTCAGTTTACTCTACTCTTGTGGTTTAAAAAAATCGATTTTTTTATTTCTTTATTTAATTTCCATCTTTATGCATCCAAGAATACGCCACAGAGAGGATTACTTTTAGCTGCCGAGTAAGACTTTTCATAAAAGTATTGGTCCGATTTCAAAAATTTGTATATTGAATTAATGACTGAACATACCGCTTTATTTTCCTGAACACGATTTGCAAAATTTGCTTTTGTTCAATTCTTAAAGTCTCTAATATATCAAAAAATAACGCGAAAATTGAAAATTTTTATAAATTGTTGCATAACTTTTACAATTTACAAAATAAAAAAAATTCTGTTTCGGGGAAATATAGCCAACGTAACTGTGATTATAAAGAATATTTCTAGTTTTTGATTACATATTACCCAACTGGCCAGAATTTTGCTTGGGCGGGACCCATGCAGTTTCAACATCAATTTAGTTAATGACGTTTCAAGGTCGACGGCATTTTCTTTTTTGGTTTTCGATACAAGAATTTTGAAGTCAAAAGATGTACCTTTTAAAAAAAAAAGAAATTTTTTTAATCCATTCAGCAGATCTTTCGGAATTTTTTTCCAAAAAAACACTCGCTTGTGATATAAATGTTATAAATTCGAATATAGTAGGAAAGGTAATACAGTAGCAGTCCGATAATCCGGCACGTTCGGGACCGGCTCCTTGCAGGACTACCAAAAATTCCGGTCTATCGGGCGGTAATTATAAGAACAATTAGGTCAATAATTAAACTACAAATACAGTATGCAAATACATACGACAAAGTTTATTTTACATTTTATATAATGAACACATGGTCACTGTACAGTTAGAACGAAACTCACTTTTTTTATAAAGTTTCAAAAGTTACGTTTACTGCGATGTGAAAGGATTCAAAACAGCAACGCACAAAAACTGGCGAAGACACTTCGTGGTTGATTAACTGAGCTGCACTGCTCCTAAATTTGTTGTGACAGCTGAGACTAGCCGGCCGCTAATTGTTTCCGAACAATAACGATAGCTTCCGGATGATCCCGAACTAAACCGAAAACTTCCGAATAGCTCTCGACAGACTTTTGGAGAAAACCAAAATTTTCACCGGACTATCGGGCATTCTGAACTAATAACCTTCTACTGTAATAAATATTTTATGCAGTCTACAACATTTCTAAATTTAAACGAGAAAAAGGTAAATTGTGCAAAATGCGAAAACCTCAATTGAAGATAATAATAGTCTAAATAGTCAGAAGGTATTTTTCACATTAAGTCCGTGTCCGTGTGCGTGTCCGTAACTTAAACCAAAGCTTTTCAAATATGTACCACTTGTACAATATACCTATTGTAGTTTTTAATACATTAGCAATATTTTTATCGGAGTGCATAAGAGCGTAATTCACCAGTGTTAATAAAATGAAATATTACGAGTAGTGTTATGTATGACATTGCAGAATCCATATATATATACATGGTCACGGAAACTTATTTACCATTCCGCAACAAGTTTTTTAAGTCCAACACCGATCTTTGAAATAGTAGTTTGGCAATATTTGTTCTGAAAATTGTTTCCTAATTGATTTACTTACTTAACCCTGCTGTTAGGTTAAAAAAAACTTACGAATCTTAGGTTAGAGGACCATTTGGTCCATACTGCAGTTTTCATACAAAATAACAATTTAATCTTAGTCTTTATATTTAGTTTGGTTCAATACTTGCTAAATATTATTATTTTATTATTTACTCAACTCTGGTAAAACCCAGCACCAGTGGCCTGCTCTAAAAATGCTTCTAGTTCAGGAGCTCGAAAGCGAGGAATTTGTAGTTGCTGCAAGTCTAAGTCTGATGTAAAATGCTCCATTTGCAGTGCGTTTATTTGCAAAACCAACCGAAAAACATTTTTTTGCTCATCATGTAGTGCCAAAAAATATCGAACAAACTAATAAATACTTATTTTTGGAAAATTAATGTAAAGAAAATCAACGAAAATATACTATGGACCAAATGGTCCCTTAACCTAAGATTCGTAATTTTCAATTTATCTTAGTCCAGTTTTAAGTCAGAGAATTAAATTTTCGCACAACGTTCCAAAGTTACAAAGAAAACAAAAAAAAAATTGGACCAAATGGTCTTAACCTAACAGCAGGGTTAATTGACGCTATAATCGCTTAATCGCTTTTTTCCGAACTTCTCCTACAATTTGTGGTGTACGTCTTGATGTTGTAATACAAATTGAGGGACCCACCATCTCACGCCAACTCCCAAGGGCGAATCGTTTTTTATGAGAAGTTTTTCATGACAGGAATACATTCGTAGGTTTGCCATTGCCAGCCGAGAGGCGAGCGCTATTAGAAAACCGCTTCTTCTATAATTTTTGATGTTACTTACCCCGCCTAGGATTTGAACCCGGTCGAAGGAAAATTGGTCCCTAGGGATGAAATATCCAGCATTCAATAAATTTGTGAACTGCTTGAACCCGTAACGATTGATAATGGTTGAAAGTTTAAAACAGCCAATTTTAATAGGTTTCAGTTCATGCTATATTTTCGTTGTTGTGTGAGAGCAATTATTTTACTGCATAGTTTTAATTGTCGCTGAAATTTTGTGGACAATAGTCGAACACCGTTTTTTTCAAAATAAATAAATTTGATCCGCCAGTGAAATTATTGCTGTTTTATATTTGACTTATTTTAACTGTGACAAAAAATTCACCCGAAAACACTAACTTCATCCCCTCATCTGCCTCACACTTTCTGAGTATACTTCCAAATTATTAACCAGAAAAAATAACTTAACCAAAAATATGGGTACCATCCGTCAGTTCCTTGAGCTGCTCTTTCTTGCGTGACTGTAAAAATTGCACTGGGTGCAATGGCTATAAGGGTTTTCTTAACCCATTGTCTAACAAAAAAAAAAATTACTTATAGCTTGGTTAAATACCCATTATCGATATACTTCTCATTATGTAGCGCATTATGTAATACCATAATTCAGATTTCCTGACTTGGATTGCCTTGCATGGTTGACGTTGATAATGTCTGGTCCCTACCTTTAGTTGCAAGCTCAGGGGTCCCACAAGGTAGTATCCTGGGTCCTCTGTTCTTTGTTCTATTTATCAATGACATCAATATGTGTTCTCCTCTGCTTTATGTCAACGATCTACTCTTTGATTAGTAGCCCTCGTGATTTTCAATTGTTGCAGACTGTAACTGGTGCTACAAAAATAGCCTTTCTTTGAATATTAATAAATTTTTTAACGTGACCTTTGCTAAATGTTGTAATGTCGTTCAGACTTCTTACCATATCTCCTTATCACCTTTATACGGTATCACAGCTGAGAATTCTCCGATCCTCATACACTAAAATGTGTATACCTGTCATTTGTTCGTTCTGGGCTTAAATACGCCTCTTTTATTTAGTCATCGTACTTTGGGTGTCATATCCTTCAGGAACTCTTTGGATCTTTTATATGAGCAGTTAATTTGATCCCAGGTTTTTCTTTTCTTTTATTTTATTAATATTATTTTTATTGTATTCCGTTTAGTCTATGGGAATTTTATTGTATTCATTGGCTAAATACATAAATAAATACAGCGAAAATTTTGCTTAGCTCATATTAAGACGTCAGTAATGTACAGGCTCACAACAATTTACATGTTTGCAAATTTAGGAGGAAACTGATTTTTGTTTTACAAAGCTGTACTTTGTAAAGGGAGGTTGAATTTTAAGGGCCGATGTTGATTTTGAATAAAACGCAAATTATTTTGGAAATTATTGTAATTTCTTTTTATTATGATAATATGGTGTGGTTTAATTAAGTATGGAGCAAAATATCGGCCAAATGTCCGCCGCGACCTCGGCGGCACACCTCCATCCCATGGTCCAAATTTTCGATGACGCTGAGGCATAATTGAGGTAATATGCCGTTAATGTGCCGAATTATCTCATCCTTTAGCTCTTGAATTGTTGCTGGCTTATCGACGTACACCTTTTCTTTCAAATAACCACAAAGAAAGTAGTCCAACGGTATCAAATCACATGATCTTGGTGGCCAATTGACATCGCCACCACGTGAGATAACACGGCCATTGAATTTGTCGCGCAAAAGAGCCATTGTTTCGTTGGCTGTGTGGCAAGTAGCACCATCCTGTTGGAACCACATATCGTCCACATTCATATGTTCCAATTCGGGCCATAAAAAGTTCGTTATCATCTCACGATAGCGAACACCATTCACAGTAACTGCCTGACCGGCCTCAATTTGGAAAAAATACGGCCCGATGATGCCGCCAGCCCATAAACCGCACCAAACAGTCACTCTTTGTGGGTGCATTGGTTTTTCGACAATCACTCTTGAATTATCATTCGCCCAAATGCGGCAATTCTGCTTATTGACGAATCCACTGAGGTGAGGTGAGGTTAGGCGATATGCATTTTGATTTGAACGCCCATTTTCATAATAAGCATGAATAACTTTAACACGTTGCTCGATTATGTATCTTTCCATGTTCAAATTGAGTTAGTCTGAAATTGAGAAATGTCAAATGAAATGCAGAAAAAAAACTTGACGTTTAGGTGTGGCTCACATTCAACATCGACCCTTAAAATTTAAATAAACAAAGTCAAGGAGTTTTGTTTTCCCACTTTTTGGGAGCTTATAGAATGCGCTATGTTCTTCAATTTATTAAAAAAAATTCTGACTGTCTGAACTCAGCGACATTTATTCAGGAGCACCAACTTTCTTTATAAAACCTCGAAAACAAAATCAGCTGTTATCATTCAAACGTGAAAAAGTGCTGTCAAATTCGTAAGCGAATTAGATTATACCAAATTGCGTTAACAGATGTAAGATTCCACCTAAAATAAATTTGGGTAAAAAAGTACTCTAAAATACCCAATTCTTAAAATAATCATTACCGAAGCACTCGATACTTCCCATCACTAAAAGTAGTACAAATACAAGTCATACAAGCAATTGAAATTTTAATCCTATAAAAACCATTTTATATGCTTCATGTTTTAAATCTCCCACGAAACTTAAACAATTCAATAAGTCATTTGAAGGACATAAAATCTAACAAACGGAAATGAGTACACACTCGCATAAACATGAAGACAGACAGATATGTTACTCCAAACGCTTGTTGTTGATTCCTCCCGCTGCATGTCGACGCAAGGCCGCTGAAAATATGCGTAGTTCGAATCGTGTTCGAATGTTAGGTGTAGATATGTGTGCACACATCTACCAAACTGTTAAAAAAAAAAACAAATACACATAAATACGAAATAAACACAGGCCAGTATTGCAGCAATCGTTGACCAAAATTCACTTGGGCAGTGGGTTTAGATCTCACTGACGATATAAAAATCTAAATCCAATGCCAATACCAGTTTTTATTGCAAATGGCTATGACCATGAAAAGTTAATGGCCCCATTGCTGTTAGTGCCTAAATTTACATAGCCATACGAGGAGAATATACTGCCAGTGAACAAATTTGCTGACTCTTGCGAGAACTTCTTTGGGATCAGTAGGAGAAGTCAACAGAGAAAAAATCTAAAATCTAGTACCAAAAATTCAGCATTTTTATTACCATTTTATAATTTTACTTAACTTGTCTATACTTCCTCTTTGTGATAATATTTATGTTACATATATTACAAAGCAAAAAAGATACTCTCTGTCAAAGGGTTTAATTCAGCTCAAATATGCCTAGAACATGGTGTGCTAAGGTGGGACTGAATTTTAATGAGCCTTTTCATAACAAATTGTCCAGGCAGTTAGGGTCAGGTCATTTTCTTTTGTACAAATTTTTTTTTATAGTTTCTACATCGAAATCCACCTGTTGTTTCTTTTTGCTAGACTTTTAGTGCCTTCGTCGCGGGGAATTTTTGAAAATTTGTTTTAAAATTCGATTTTGCGCTATTGGTGCATGAATTCTTTCTTTAAAAATGCGATAACTTTGCGATAAAATTTTAGGAATTTTTGTTTGTCCTTTTAGGTGAAAGGTCTCTCTAAACAAGAAAAAAGAAATATGGTATTTTTGAAAATACAATTTTATATCGTGATTTAAAAACATCCCAAAATTTTTTACTTGAAAAATTTCAAATAACTTTCGTTATTTTCCCCATATTTTTTTTAAATGGTAACATTTATATAAGTAAACAAAATTATGCAGTAGCATCTATTAGCTCTGATTCTGTATGATTTTGAAAATTCATAGTCCAAATTATTCAATAATTTCAGGCTTCATTTATAAAAAATGATATCATTTCGCCAAAAGTGGTTCAATTGGTATGATATTTTTTCTGTTAACAGTTAAAGATTCATTGGATAAGACTGAAATATAAAGGCTAGTAAATTTTCGTATAGTTTTTTTCACTTTTCCCACTAAGTTTGCAACATGTGTAACAAGTCACTCTCATCGGGTTTTAAGACAAATTTTCAAAAATTCCCCACGACGAAAGAAATCAAAATCAAGCAAAAAAAAAACTACTTGTCGCATCGATTTCGATGTAAGAACTAGGAAAAAAATTATGCAAAAACAAAACCCGGAACCTAACTGCCGCGATTATTTTGTTATGAAATTACCCTAATGCCTCAAAAGCCGCCGTCGTACTTTTTTTAGGGGAAATATAAACTTGAAGTTCTTAAGCATATCAGAATGGGTAACTGAAATTGGAATTCAGAAAACGATAAAGTGTCTAGGCTTGGTACCAAAAAGTACTTAAAAATACTGAGATTAATCTATTCAGCTATCGTACGGTCAATGATCACCTACGGTTAACAGGAGAGGATGAGAACTTTTCCGTTAGCAGTCATGGACGTTGGAGCAAACATCTCCTCAAATTCGCATCCAAAAGCAAGCGAAGAGGGCTATCTGTAGGATAAGTAGTACCAACGACGCGACTTGATGGGATATGAATCGCGGGTTGATTGAGAATCTTGTGAAACAATACCCCGAAACTGCAATACTGAGAGTAAAAGAATGGGGTAAGCTCACCTGAAACAAATAAAATAAACCAATGTATAATAAAATGGTACACAGATTGTTCATTAACTGACACAGGTACCAGTGTGGCAGTATACGGTCCGGGTTTAAGCTACTCGGAAGACATCGGAAAGCGAATGTCTATCTTTCAGCCAGAAAATGTGTACCATAGAAAGATTTGCGTACTTTTACTACCGGACCCGGAATATGAGCAACAGCCAAGCTGGGATTAAAGCCCTCAAATCTCGGCAGGTAACTTCTACATTGGCGATGGGGTGCCTTAAAAACTAAACGCACTTGGCCTGGGTAACCATGTGCCAATTCTTTAGTATCGAGTCATACGGGTGTTTAAGGAAAAGTAAATGCGGATAAACTAGCAAAAAAAGAGGGCAAGTCCCTTTATAGGCCCATAGCTTTTCAAATAAAAAGAGAGAGCCTGCAAGGAACTATACTGAGAAAATCTACCAGGTATGTAGCACTCCAAAGACCCTTCAGGTTCCTACAAACTAAAATGCTTTAGAGATTGCCTGGGCTTATCAAAGAATAACATAATAATTATAACGGGAATCCTTAGAGGACACCTGACTAAACTAGGAATTTACTCTTCTAAACGCTGTAGATTCTACGGGGTAGAAAAGAAAACTGCAAGACACTTTCTGGAGCAGTGCACCGCATAAATGCAAAAACGCAAAAGGAATCTGGGTGAATATCTAGCAACAGCTGGTAGTATGAACTCAAGAGATTTAGGGTCCATACTGAATTTTATCTCGGATGCTGGATTAAAGGATATTCTTTAATCCACGAAAGAGGGCATAATAGATCTCAAGGTCGTAGTACTATATCCCCAGAAATAATAATACAAAGCAAATATTTGTGAAACTCCAGAAGATGGTAATCGGCATTTAAAAGTAAAATAGGAGATAAAACGACATATACAAAAAACCACGAGGGCAAGTAAGTGCGCGGTCCAGAAATAAAGCTTCTCTGCCGATACTACAAAGAGATATAAAGTTAAATATGGGGGAGAGTTATGAGTGAACATAGTAACAGAAATTAGTAAAAATAGTAGTAGTTATTAGTGGCAGGACTAGTAGAAATAAGTTAAAAAAATTGTAGAAATAAATAAAAATTGTAGTAGGAATTAGTAAAAAAAGTGATAAAAATTAATAAAAGTAATTGAGATATAAAATTTTCGATTAATTGGACATTTAAAATTCATGAAAGTTTTTGGCGTATTTGCAGTTTCTTTTATGCGTTGATTTTTTTTAATTATTCAAAGGTTTCTAGACTAATGCTCATTTAAAAAAAATTAGTTTTGAGCTGTCGAAGATATACATGAAGTTTCCCTACAGTTGGAACACTTACCGAGATAGAGAATGGAATTCCAAAATCAAAATATGTATGTATGTAGAAGAATACTAAAATATGTGTACAAGCTCAGAAATACATAAGTAACGGTAAATTGGGTACAATTGCTTTTACGCTTATAATTCCATATTGACAAGAACAAAGCCATTGAAATGTAAATTACAAATACTTTTCTGAACATACCATAATGATGTAATATATAGGAAATTTACCACTAACCAAATAAAATTTTTGCCCTCGAGTTGATCACCGATAACCAAAAAAAAATATGTTACTTTCAAAAATGGTTATTGGTAACCAAAAAAGTCAGTGCGGCATTGTGCGAGGCCTACGGCCACGCACGGGCTGTCGTGTTAATTCGAGGTATCGTAACGTTGAACGTTGAATGACGACTATTGTATTGGTCATCGCTGAGAATAAGTGAGTAGCAAACATTGAGCAAACAGCTGCCCCAGAAATGCCCCCCACCTCACTACACTTCTGTTCCTCACTTTTTTACTTCAGCATACCCGCATCTATCTCTTTACCCTCACTTTTTTTACAAATTTCTTTCTGGTTTCAATTTTGCCTGAAAACCCTACCGTATAGCGTCATTCAACGCTAAAATTAGTAGCAGTAATAAGTAAGAGCATCAGTAAAAATAGTAGCAGACTTTAGTAAAGATAGTAGTAGTAACTAGCAGTGACAATAGTAGTAGAAACTAGTAGTAGCTTTAGTAGTAGCATTATTAAAAATAAGTAGAATAATAGTAGAAATAAATAAAAATAGTAGGATAAATTACTAAAAATAGTAGTAGAAGTTGGTAAAAATAGTAGCAGACTTTAATACAATTAGTAGTAGTAACTAGTAGCAGAATTAGTACAAGTAGTAAAAGAAATTACAAAAAATATTAGCAGAAATTAGTAAAACAAGTATTAGAAATTAGTAGTAGTTATTAGTAGTAGCATTGGTAAAAATAGTAGTAGTAACTAGTAGTGGCATTAATACAAATAGTAGTAGTAATTATTATGAAACAAGTAGTAATTAGTAGTAATAATTATTAGCAGTAGCAGTAGTAGTCGCACTGAAAGTAGTAGTAATTAGTAGTAGTAATAAATATTCTCTAAACATCACTGCCGCTAAAGAAGTTTCACTTTAAAAACCTAGAACACATTTAGAGTAATATGCAAGATATATTTAATCTAAATTCCAATAATCGAAATTATTGTGGTTATCGGATACTTCTCAAGGGAATATATTTAAATATTTAGGGGAATACCATTAGTTAACCAGAAGAACTGCACCCTAACGCTTCATGGCTTACGGTGATCTTATGGAAAAATATGAGAAACCCTTCGTGTTTATTATAACACTCCTTTTTTTTTTGTTACTTATCTTAAATATTTGTGACAACTATTGTTTATTGGGTATGCACACCGAATGGCTATAAATATGTTTGTCATAAGTACTTTAGTACTTTATATCGGAAGCCAGACAGCCTCATAAAGACAGTTGTTTGATTTGGTCAGCAACGCTGAGTTAGTAGCTAGCTATGAGCGCCGCATAAAAATTGTGTAATAAATTTTGCCACATATAGAGATTACTAAGGATAAATAATATGTGCACTTTGATATATTAAATAATAAAAGAGTGAGTGCATTTTTATGTTCAAATCGAAAATCAGTCGAATAAATAAAATATCAAAGCCAACTAAATGCGGGCGAATAAAAACAATTGCTGGGGCGAAAATATTGTAAAGGCACAGTTGGAAAAAGGTTTGATTTTGAAATTCTGAAAAAAGCAAGGAATAAGTGACGTTGGTAATAGTCTTGACTGAAGCTTCAGCTGGAATTTGTAAGCCTTTACATCAAACTCTTCAGACAAACTGCACTTCAAACTTCTTTGAGGCAAACTTCATTTCAATGGTGGTCTCGAAGCGGACCAAATGTATAGCTGATATAGAGAAGGCTCTCGATGATGACCAAACGCAGTATGAATTTTGCCAAATTTTCGCCACAATGAAATTCAACTATTCCAATACCCCAAGGAAGTGCAAATCGATACATTCCTGAAAACCTCTTAGTTTTTGCTTATCAAATAATTTGCTAATGGCAATTGTTGTATGCGTAGTTCAAAATTGAAAACGAAATTTAAAATGTAACCACTTGTCGAAATACCCACTACATACACAACTAAATACATTAGAGTGGTCTTTTAAAATGAGTCTTTAAATTTTGTGTGGCACAATCATTACGGATAATCTATCTATACTAAGTACAACAAAAGTGTATAAGAACTCTTGTCTGCACATTGAAAATTTCTTTATATATTTTGAAAAAATTTTCATTAATTTTCATCATTTGAGCTAAATATCCGTTTCGAGCGAATAAAAACTTCTAATTTTTATTTTTCCTTGACGAAAAAAAAATACTTCCGAAATATAAACAACTTTTCTAAATTTTTCGCGAAATTAAAAAAAAAACGTTCTCTCCTAGGATCTTTCCGTGTCCGATCAACAATTTCGAACAATTTGTTTCTGATCACATTTAAAAATACAACCTTATGAACGAGATTAAAAAAAACGTGTTTGTTTGGTACCCTAGTACAAATTGTATAAAAATTCCAGCACTATTTGAGGGTCACCCTTATGTGAACAGAGTAACTAGAGCTTGACTAGAAATCACTATTTCTTTTCATGTACAATTTGAAAGATAAATACCTTGTAGCTTAATGGGAAACAGTATTATTCCTCCATATAACTCAATTCCACATCAATTTAACTAAAACGCAATACGCATCGATGAGTTGACTTAATGAATATAAAGGTTCAAATGCTCACAACGTTAACCACTATACTCAAAATAATGAGTTCTTTATATAAAATTATATAGAAAAAATATATAAATCTAATAAATGGGTTCAAAATCGGCAGGTTTATACCATTTTGAAACACGAAAACACTGTTCCTCCCCACACATTTTTCAAAGCGGTGGTATTCCGAAAACAAAGATTTTGACTCGTTGGCTTGGTACCAGATATCAGACGTAGTTTTCAACACTATTTCATTTTAATTCAAGAGCAAATATGTTGTTTCTTTACTTTCATTAAACCAACTACTCTCCTTTGAGCGCAGATTAAATCGATATTCTTTGGCCATCATCACTCTTTTGCTCAGATCGGTGTTCACATTTTTCCGAGACTAAGTTTTCCAAAACCTCTAGGAGTTTCATTTAGCTTATAAATTTGATTTAATTTGAATAATTTAAACAGGCGGTAACCCTCTCCAAGTATATTTCTTGAATAAGTATTTCTAAAATATGTTTCGTTTATCCTCAGGATAATAGGAATTCGCTTACCTTGGTAATTACATCGAATTAACCTTATTTAGCAAGTTGCAACTTTCATAAAACTTTTTGTTTGACACTCCCAATGTTAAATTTCATTAATTTTTTGATTTAACTTAATTTCCATTTAAACAGGTGCTAGCCGCCTTTGATACCCAGATCGCAATATTAAATTTCTATCGTAGCTTAAATTGAATTTAAAATTTTATTAAACCAGAATAGAAATCGTGAAAAGCTGCAGCTTTACTGCAGTAAAACTTCTTTCGCGGTATGGAAGTGATCCTTTGCATCGCGTAGCGAAAGTCGCGCCGATATCGCGTCACAAAGTCAACGACACGCCGCTTATTTGTGAAAAAATAAACAAACACACTTAGGTAAGGTATGTTAGCTTACTTACTTACTTAATTGGCGCTATAACCGCTTAAGCGATTTTGGGCGAGTTCAAAAGTCACTCTTTCTTCCAATCGGATATACGATGTGACGTCAAGTCCTTTTCCACTAGGCCCTTGGTCTCCTCGGCCGTCTCCTTCTCCTTTACCACCACCAGCTGTTACCGCGTTGAATTCTTTCAGGGCAGGAATATTTTCGTCCATTCGCACAACATGTCCCAGTCAGTCTTTATAAAGCTCATACAGCTCAACGCTCCATCGTAGCAAAGACGTAGATGTCCATAAATCTTTCGGAGAATCTTTGTCTCGAACACTTCATGGGCCGTCTCATTCGATGCTGAAAGCGTACATGCTTCAACGCCATACAATAGCAGAGACATGATAAGAGACTTATGGAGTGTAGCTTTGGTTCGTCGAGAGAGGGCTCTACTGCGCAATTTCACACTCAGCCCAAAGTAGCACTTGTTGGCAAGAGAGATTCTACTTTGAATTTCGAGGCTGACATTATTGCCAAGGAGGTTCTTCGTTTTGCCCTCCTTCACCTCTACACCCGTACATTTTGATTCTTTATCCAGTTTGAAAAAGGCAGAAATAACAGCGTGGTTGTTGAGGCCGATGATATCGATATCATCAGCATACGGCAGAAGTTGCATGCTATTATAAAACATGGTGCCTGAGCTATTCAATTCTGCAGCTCGAATTATCTTTTCCAATATAATAATAAAGAAGTCGCACGAAAGAGAGTCACGCTGTCTGAAACCTCGTTTTGTTTCAATCTGCTCGGAAAGGTCCTACCTGATTATGACCGAGCTGGTGTTGTTGCTCAACGTCATTTATTTAGCCATATTAGTTGTGTTGGAATACCAAATTCGAATATTGCCGCAAATAGGTAGCTTCTTATCATGGTATCGAAAGCGCATGTGAATTCAACAAAAAGGTGGTGTATGCTTATTATTTTTCTTGAATGTTTTCTAATATTTGGCGTATCGTGAATTATTGCTCGATGGTAGATTTTCCCGGTCTAAAGTGACACTGCTAAGATCCAAACTGATCCTGCGGTAGTTGGCGTATATTGCAGGATTGCTCGTGTTGTGGATTGGGCAGAGTACACTCAAATTCCAATCAGCTGGCATGCATTCGTCGGACCATATTTTGCAAATAAGCTTGAGCATGGACTTTACCAGCTCTTCGCACTTGAATAGCTCTGCTGGTAGTCCGTCAGTGTCCTTATTGTTTTTTTGCCGAACGATTGCCGATCGAGTTTTGTCCAGGTCGGGTATGGGTACTTCGACTCCATCTTCGTTACTTCTACTAACTGCTGATACTATTACTACTACTAATTATTAGTACTACTTCTAACGAATACTGCTACTACTAACTACTACTAACTACTATTACTACAAATTATTATTACGACTACTGTCACTATGACTACCTGCCGTACCTAATGCTACTGCTTATTACTACTAGTACTTTACTAATGCTACTACTGTTTGCTACTACTACTCATACGAATGTCTACTACTAATTTGTTGAATGCTACAACTAATAGCTATTACTAATTACCAGGGTTGGGCATAGTACACTAAAAAATAAGTGCAATAAACTTTTAGTGATAGTGAAAAAAAATTACATTATCACTAAACCTTTAGTCACAAAACCTACGGTCAGTGAGATTTTGCCTTGTCGATCGATTGACAATTCCAGCAAAGGAAAAAAGTCTTTCCACTGGCGCAGAGGAAGGAAGAGGTGTGTTGTATTTTAAAAACATTTTTTTTTATAATAGGAAAGCGGTGCAAGGCATCAGAGCTCCTATCAGCGTCATTCAAGTACAAAAATGCCCAACCCTGCTAATTACTAATTTCTACTACTACTTTTACTTATTTCCACTACCGTCCTAATTCTGCTGCGTATTACTTTTACTATTTTCCACAACTTCCGCTAATATTTTTACTTATTTCTACTGATATTTGCAACAACTCTACTACGAATTTCTACTACTATTTTTGGTAATGCTACTTCGAAGTACTACTAACACAACTATTACCACTACTGATTATTACAAATGCTTGCTGCCCCTACTACTTCCTTATTTAACTCTCTTTCTCTTCCTGAAGTCAACAAAGAAGATCTTATTCTTGCCCTTCATTCTAGGTGAATCCGTTTAATCAATACAAAAAAAAAACAACTTTTCGACTTAATTTAATATTCATTTGTACGTACGTATCTTTGAAGTTTATAATTAGGTATTTACAGTAGCGCTAAAAAATTAAAAAAAAAAATTTTTGTTATAAAAAGTTTGAATTTTAGAAATATTTCAGCATTCTTCGGTTCTCTTCCAACACTACGTGTAGAAAAAATCGTTTCATATTGTATGTTCCTTTTTTTTAATAAGAAATATGACGCACCTTAATGACCAAAACTTAAGTACATAAATATTTGTTGTGAAACGACATCATAAAAATTGGGTGCAATTATTCTTACAATCGACTAGTCGGTCGCTCGAAGGGCGTTACACTGGTCGTGACCTACAATTTTAGTGCTAAGCTTTCAGCTAAGCAGTTATTTAGTCTTAATAGTTATTGGTATTGCGTTTTTGTGACTGTAGCATTGTAATCACTCAATTTCGTTCAACTTTGGTGGGGTTGTTGGTTGTATTTTTTTTTTATATTGTTTCGTTGTTGTTTAGACTGAAACTTTTTAGTTGTAAGCCATCTGCGTCGTCATTCAACTGCAGATACTCGACTACAATTTGCACATACTCTCCTGCCTTGCCTCCGTATATCATTTTTATTATAAGCGATCATAAATTTTAACCATTGCCATTAATGGCATAAAAGCCAGGATAAATCTCTGCATTATCCTGTGGGCGTTTGCTGCAGCGAAACACCGTGAGCGATGGTCAACTTGAAGGCCATCATCCGGCAAGTAGCCGTCTCTGTGGATTTTATTCAACAAACTGGCATTTACATATACAGCTATACACAGATTGTTGTATTGTTAACGATTATGACTTTATTTAAAAATTATGGAAAAGTGACATTTTCGGCTGTCGCTGCTGCTGCTGGCCAAAGTTCATTTCATATCCAAGTCTATTAAGTAGGCCATTAAACGTTTAAGGATATTTGCTCAAAGTGGCAGTTGAAATGATTTTGTGGTACCACACAATAACGGTCGCATAAATCAAATTAATGTGTTTGTTTAGGAGCAAAATAATTTGAGTGAGTGGGTGCAAAGGTTTTGGTGAATTAGGTAGTAGTGTGTGGGTGTATTCACACGACCGCCCGCCCGCCCGCCTGCCTGCCTACCCGCCTTAAGGTCAAATTGAATGAGGCTTTTATGTAAATTTACATACGATCGAAAATCTTGACTAAGCAAAGAAAATTTAGCAAATATTTGGAATATTTGGAATGGCATGAGTATTATGAATTTATGTTTTTATTTTTATTTTCTTATTTTTTATGTTTATTTTTACTTTTTATCGTTCTCCTTCAATCACCTTATAAATTTGAAAATGACCAACTACCCCTCCTCATTGTTAGTTTGCGAGTGAGCTTATCATCGTTGCTGTCTATCAACGGCAAGCCACGGCCACAAGCCATCGTCAACGCTGTCAACAGTCATTGGTGTTTTAGCCGGACTGATTGCCTTTGATTATATTAACATATACATATGTATGTACATAATTCATTATATGCGCTACTGCGTTAGTACAACTTTTATTTACCCTAATAGTTTAGTTTGCATGAATCCCACCATCACACTTATTTTTCTCTCTCCATTTTTGTTTTCCCCTACTTGCCACTGAAATTGTGTCTTAACTCAGTGAACGCGCATTTTGTTCGTCTGTGTGAAAGTCCAAACCTGACTGTTTTCTATACCCTGCACTTTGCCGCTATTTGTTTTTTTTTTTTTTTTGTATATTCCAGAGCATAAATTTTTCTCATGCCTTCCACTTTTTCTTTGCTTCTCTCCCAATTGTTTGTCACTTCTGCTCATCTTCTAAGCTGTCGCCACTTTGTCAAAATGAAGGCCAATGGCATATACTGACATTTTTTTGACATTTTAAGAGAATTTATGTGCACATTATGCCAGTAAAATTTTTGCTGATTATGGTTGCATTGAAATGACGTGCGAAAGTAGCTGAAGGGGAAGGTTAGGTGGCGCAGAAAAAGCGTTGCCGCAAAGAAAGTTATACTGTACACTGAAAAAATCCTGTTGGTTTTATGGAAAGTTATGTCTGCGGAAATTATTTTTTTTTTTTGTTTTTGGTGTGATTATTTAGACTTTCACATTAAACTCGATATTTTTGTATTTGCTGCTTTGCCGGCCTCCCCATAACATTTTGATTTTCGTAAAATTGCTCTACTGTTGCTTCCGTGGTGCAAGCCATGAAAATTTTATATGTCAGTGTCGAAACTGTATTAACTGAGAGCTATACTCCAATATTTTTTCCAGAGACTCAGAACAATAACTAATTGATGTTTGATATTTAACCAAGTTCTCAAAATTTTCCTAAGAATTATAAAATTCTTTTGATAATTATTATAGAATGAATTTTTAAAATCACTAATTAATAATAATTTGGGACTGAAATTGTAAAGGTGAGTGAGGGAGAACAATTTTGAGGCTATATTATAAAGGTTATTTTGTACTAATTATCAGTGCAAAAGCTCGATATTGGAAAGCTGCGATCGCAAAAGTCAGCTACTGACTTTGCTACTCGATTCTCACACCTTCTCATTAAGAAGACTTCTTAGCAAACCGAAATTTGCGAGCATTGGGAGTACATTTCTCTGTCACTAGTTATTGCCGAATCATTGGCTCTCTGCGACTACGAAAAAACGACTGATACGATGAGGAATGTCGTGATGCTACGGATGGGAACGGGAATGCTACAGGGAGCTGAGAAGAGAAGGGAAGACAGACGTTGCAGCAATTAACGGAAGGTTTTACGGCTGGAGAAAATTCCTGTAAGAACGAGAACGGCAACCTTGTGACTGGTGTCCAAAGCGCACTCAAATTTTGGAGGGAAGACTTTTCCACTTTAATAAATGGTGACAGCGAACGTGGTGCTGTAGAAGATGAAAATCCCGAGTCCCAAATTGCTGATGACGGCATTAACAACCCGTCACCCGGCCTCGATAAAGTACGAATAGTAATAACGCGCCTACGGAACGGCAAAGCCGCTGGCATGGTGACACAGATCTGGTAATGTCCTTGCATAGCCCGTTTCCAGAATATGCAGAATATTGTCGGACGAATGCATGTCCAGCGATTGGAATTTAAGTTTGCTCTACCGAATTCAAAGAAGAGTGAAGGGCGCCAACTACCGCGAGATCAGCCTCATACAAGGTTCTATCGAGCGCGCTGTGTGAGAGACTGTAGCCAACTATCACTAAACTGATTGGACTTTATCAGTGTGGCTTTATACCTGGTAAATCTATCGTCGACCAGATATTCACGATGCGCCAAATATTGCGAAAACCTCGTGAGAGAAGGATCGACAGAAACCTTATAGATGGGCTTTCGATAGCTCGAGAACCTGAGCGAATAACTCTCACAGGCATTGGAGAGAATAACTGCTTAACAGTTATAAGACAACGTAAAAATGAAACCCTGTGGATTATTTATTATCCAATAACTATTATAAAACAACTATTCTAATATAAAGCTTATAATAGCCCCCAATTCCTTTATAATTTGCTATGTCATATATAAGGGTTGTTTGTTTTAAGACCTATGGTTTTCAAGAATAAGTAAAATGCATACAATTTAATGTAATGGCCAAGAATTTAACCTTATTATAAATACAAAAGTTTGCGATGATGTTTAAAAAATTATTTCGGACAAGTTACCGCCGCGGCTGGCTCGAATAAATACCAACCGAGACCACTTTCACCACATCTAAAAAAAAAGATCCTTTACAAATCTAAAAAAAACCGGCAGACGTTTTTTATCGTTGTGCATAATTTAATTAAATTAAAATTTTAGAAAAGGTGGCAACACTCTTCAGGTGGTAGCTCTCTTAAGAATAAACGAAACAAAGGGCTTGAAAATCATAATTTACTATTTCATATACCTCGTGCATAATTTTGTAAAATTTAATAAAATTGAAGTTTTCAAACAGATGGCAACCTTCACCCAAGCATAAAATATACTTTCCGACTTATTCTTATATCTACCAAGTATACGTGCAAAATTTCGTAAAAATGGGACGAGCCTTTTCGGAGGAGTTCGACCACAAATATCGTGAGACGAGCTTTTTTTTATATCTAAGTAGTCACAGTAAAGATAAAGCCGACTCTAAAATTGGAAGCAGTTTTTTGCTATCATTTTTAATGGAATATCTGTCAAAAATAGCTGCAACTAACTTAAGGCCCAACTTTATGTGCTCGACTATGACAAAGCGGCATAGAGCTTATTAGACTAAGTTGAATCATAAATAAGGAGTTTCTGGAAACCTCAACTACGGAAGAGATGGAATGGATTTTTATAAATATTTTTTTTCAAATATAGTGTACGTATACCTTACATTTATTTATGTTCTCATTGTCATCTAAGTGCGACTATATAGGCATTCCTAATCTCACCAATAGCACATTTTTCTAATACTATTACGGATTTGCTATTCCAGCGCCATCTAGCTGATCAATTCTTCATAAAATTACTTCTCGTAGCACCCACATTACGTTTATAATTTCATCAAAATTGGATAAAAAACAGAGATTATCTGTATAACTCGCATCTAGCGCCACCTAGCGTACTTATTTTTTTATAAAGGAATTTATTTTGCACCAGCTTCACACTATTCTAATATCATCAATGTCAGATCATAAATACGGACTTTCTGAATAAATCTACTTTAGCGCCACCTAGCGGATCCAATTTTCATAAGAGTATTTCTAATCGCAATCTCATTGAACGTTTTTAATTTAATCAAAATCAGATTTTAAGAATACAAATTCTCTGAATGACTCATCGCAAGCGCCACCTAGCGCTTTTATTTTACATAAAAAAAAATTGTATTGCACCTACTCCACATCTTTCTAATATCATCGATAACGGACCATAAATACGGATGTTCTGAATATCTCAACCCATCTAGCGGATTTAAATATAGCCTTTATCGGCAGCATGCCTCTAAAGTATATGCTGATCAATTTTTGTTAAAATTTTTTGCAAAAGTACTTCTCGTAGCGCCAGAAATAAACATTTCTAAATTTATTAAAATCGGTTTAAAAATATTATTTCCCTGAATATGTCGACTTTTGCGCTACCTAGTGGTTAAAAGTATACCTTATGTCCGTGACAAGTGCCTAGGGGATATACTGTCCACTTTTAGTTGAAATCCGTTCATTTGTTTTCGAGCCAACTTGTCACACAGAATACAGCTATATTTTTATATAGGTATTTATTTAGATAAGTTTTTTTTCAACAGTGATTGTTTTAAGCTGTTGATTTTAAATATTTTTTATAGAAAACATGTTTAATGAAAGTTGTATCAAAAATAAACGTGTTTAAATAAAAAAAAACTTTGAAAATTTTAAAATCTATTATGCATTTTAGATTCTTTTGCAACACTTCCCCATTTTTTTGCTACTTGCCATATCTCGTAGAGTTCTGTTTGCTATTCAAATAAGTTTTCACATGTTTAACAATTTTTGTATATGTCATTATTTGTATTCATTAAACTTCAAAACAAAACCTCGAAAATTAGCTAACTTTTTTATGCGCAGCAAAAACTTAGTAGCCGACTGACTACTACCCAACAAAAATTACTCACAGTGTTCTCTTATGAATGAAATTAGTAACACTTGAGCGCCCCGCTAGCAGCGACCATCAAAGGCAATTTGCAAAGCAAAAAAAAAAAAACAAAAACAAAAAGAAAAACAAAAAAAAAAAGCGGCAGCTATGCTGAAATCCAATTGTGGCAAATTCCGTCTTACCACAAACTTGCTCTTCTCTGCTTGCTTGCCACGCATACGAACACACACACACACACACGCACGCTATACGTTTGGCGAGATGTCTGTATGTAGCCTTGAAGCTTTCATCTAGCTGTCAACGCTTGCCGTGCAACACACCTGCCACCATGTGGTAGTGGCACGACGGCTTTGTACACAATTTGCCACATTTTCATGGCTACCAACACAAGCAGGCATCTGTCGCCGCCTAACCGCCTAGCTCCCTCACCCCAAACCACACTACCTTCACATGATGAATCTCTGCCAAAATGAGATGCATGCCACGTGACATATTGCCAGCTTTAGGCTTCATTTTAATTTTTTTTTGTTCCTTTTTTCTATTTTTTTGTTTTTGCTCACTTTTTGTTCTTTCATAGTTTGATGGCGCTCACAAAGTGCCGACCCGCCCTAAAATATGCTTTTTGCGGATATTAGGTTGACGTTGTAGACAACCTAGTAGCAGTCGGAGTAGCGTATCCGACATATTTCTATAACTAAGTTGACGACTGCTGTTGCTTCTGCTACTGCTGCTACTCCTGCTGCTGCTGCTGTTGATGCTAGCAAAAATCAAGTGCTGTGAAGGATGCTCTGCGGTGATGCGTCAGAAAAGCGCTAAGTGTGGCAAAAATGGCATGACATTTATATAGATTAGCTATGTAAGTTAGTGTTGTTTTTGTTTGCCTGCATTAGTACATACATATGTACAGTTAAAGGTGAGCTTCGTTTCATACATAAATTAACACACGCATACTGATTCGAATCCACATATTCACATTCACAGGCTTGTGTATAAATGTCTCACATCATTCATGTGATATATTTTCAAAAGTTATAATCGGTAACATGATGTGCGTTGAGTGCCTCAAATTAGTTTGATCGTATGCATTTACATAATTTAGGATTGAAAATATTTACAAGGAAATCGTAATGAGTATAAAATACTCAAGAAAATATTGTGGATGGTTGGTAAAAGGAAAGGTAAAATCGGTATTGCCTAATAGAACTCAATTACATAGCTTAGCTAATAAAAATGCACCTAGCCGAAAAAACGGGGCATGGACAAAACTTAAATACTGTTACGAACGGATCGCCGACAGCGCGCCACAAAGTCAAGTCCCGGTGCCCCCTTCCCGTTGCCTGTATCCTCACGGGGTACGCTTGCCCCTGAGCACAAGCTTGTTAGCCGGACCGTGAATTTTTGTGATCACCTTCACATGCCATCCGCATCATACAAAAAATAATCCTACCCACTGTTTGTTGAAGAGTGAAGCCACATTCTAGAATTAATCGTCACTATTCGATTTTCAAATTAACAACTCATTGGCATTTATTAACATTTTTGATGACATACTAAGCATTGTTATACACATCTAATTGCATAAGATTTCTTCTAGCGGCCCAGTATTCTATTTCATATGATGTTTCAGAAATATATGTAGTCTAGTGTACTTTAATGAAACTTTTATGAATGGAAAAAACTACTTCCGAGCCGCCGCCAAATCTTGCCTCAATTTGGGCAAATTAGGCGTAATTTAAAATAACTGCAGCCAGAGAACTCGACGGAATTGTTCAGGATGCTATAGGGTCTTGATTGATACCAGCAAGTACATCATCTATGACATGCAACCTACCACCTACAAGACGTCTTGCGCCGGCATGTGAACGCGTGCGCCCTACGACTCTTTCGCCCTACTCCTTCCCGCCCGCACTTTGTTCCCACCTTAACTCAACACAAGGATAACTCAAACGCTATAGTGAGATTGCGCGAACGTTTGATAAAGACTGAAATTTAAAAATTTTCATAGATGATTGCACCTAAAAACACTTAGTTAACTAGGATCATTAATCATAAAATTTACATTAAATTATGATTGAAAAATAGGGTTAGGGTTGACGCCTGCACGCGACGTATAGATGACGAAGTCTCTCAAGCGGGGTCACGAAACAGCCAATCGGTGCTAATTGCACGTTCAATGAAATTCGGCTGGTTATTTTTGCTTTCCTCGTTCGAAACGTGCTTAAATCGCGGAATGTACTTCAGCCTTCTATGGTTTTCGTCCAATTACAAACCGATCGCCATTGCTGGATGATTAGAGCTCCAAACAAAAATACTGCCTCGTTAACAGGCTGCCGTCCAATGAAAAAAGAAAAACCCTGTGTCGGCTGATTGGTGGACTTTTGGAAACTGAGTGGCAGAGTTGTATTGGGCCTGCGTGAGTTTATTTTAAATTTGGGTGACCGCAACAATACAAACTTTCATATAAAATGTTTCAACTGCCAACAAGTGGGGTGGACAAACGCCTAAACGCCTTTAAACGCTGCTGCACAAACAACAATTAATGCTGTACAGCTATCAGGACCGTTTGATACTGAATAAAGCAGCGATAAGAATGAGATTTTGATTACGTACTTAAGGGAATTGTGACGCCGGAGTTTAGTACATCCTACTTGTTGGTTTCAAAGCCGATATTTAAAAAACAAACTGTACCTGTTGTGGTCACTCACTTCTTGTACCTCGAATGTTAGAAATGATGTTAGAATGTTAGAAGCATTCAGGAATTTAAACGTTCTCCAACATACAGGGTAATTGGATTTTTATTTTGTTCTTAAAACAATTTCTTATGTGGATTGCATAATCGATAACAATTTGACAGTTCGAATCATTTCTCTTATCAAGCTTGTGAGAATACGAATATATTCCTCTAACCTTAGTGTCGACGAGAGAACGATTACACAAAATTTCACATTAGATAACTAATATAGAGATCATATTATCTATTTAGTTGGAATATCTATTTGTGGCGTGGCCACCAGCGATGTGATTTTTTTTTTTTTTATTTCAAAGCAAATTTTGTTGCACGTTAAAACTTGAAATTTCATAGAAAATGGTTAATGAAATATTTTCGAGTAATTTAACAACATTCGAAATTTACGATTGCATTCGGTAGCCAAATAAACATTTGAGATTTCCTTTCACAACAGTTATGCATTGGTGTAGCGTTTCCTATACATATCATATGTGTGCTTTTATGTACATATTATATATATATATACATATATAAATACACAAAAGCCATGATATATGCAAATACATACACACAAATATGCAAACATATGTGTGTATGTACATATGTACACTCCATTTTGGATTTCATTCCCATTGCAACTCTACATTTCAATTGGCAAAAGTGGCACACACATTAAATTTGATTGCACTGACATTATCCCAAATGACTTTTTTACACTCTATTCGAAAAGCAAAGTAAAACAGTAATAGAAGCAGTTGCAGACGACTGCTCGTTGTACGCAAATCCAAGCAACAACAAAATTGTGCTTATCTAATATTGCGTTTGGTATGTGCGTTTGAGTGCTAGAATAAACTCAAATAGTTAAAATATCGAGCAAGCAAAGGCAGCATATAAAGTGGGTGGGAGAGAGCACAGGAAAAGGCGGGAAAGAGAGGGAGAGCGGGAGAGCGGGAGAGCGGGAGAACAGGAAAGGGTGAGGCTGATACGAGTATGCCTGCGTATATCAGCGGAATACTCCCGCTGCGATTTGACTGACGTGGTTTTTATCCTTCGACCATTTAAATCGTCGCACATTCATGAGTGCTGAATATATGTACACACGCAGAGTTGTATTTATACATATGTATGTGTATGTATGTATTTTTGAATTTGTTTGTGAACCGACAAACTCGACCGCATTTCCGGTGGAATAAAATGTAACTATCTATCATTAAAGTTGTGTGCGTATTTGGTGCTTCGTTTATTTTGCTAAACAAATGTGAAATAAAATAGAAACAACAACAAAATATTCATTGATTGAGTGATAGCTGTGCTGGTGCTATTTTAGATTTGAATTCAATGTTTCTACATATGTGCATACATACATATCTACATATGTGTTTAAAAACACTATCTATTTACATATGTATGCATATCCTTATGCTCAACTGAAGCTCTCGAGGGAGATTTAGAAGTTTATTCAAGCGCTTATAAATTAATTTTCTAAACAACTTCTGTGGCAGAAAATTGATTTATTTCAGCATTTAAGTAAAAAGCAAAAACGAAAACATAGATATGTATATGTAGAATGTCCGGCGGAATGTGAACGAAAAATCTGGCATTCAAGCGTAGACTGTAATAAAATGTTAAATAAATGAAAAGTTAGTGTGGTAAAAAATTGCCCAGCATAGCATAGCGTTATTGGATAATTATTTAGAACTTATTTGAAATAATATATGATAAAGACTACCATATGAAGTAAGCGGGAGGAATAACAATTAAGTTTTTGTAGTAGAAAAAAGTGTCCCATTGAAAAAGTTAATCATACGCACTGTTGAACATCTGATTTTTTAGGCAATAACTCTGTGAATAGTTAAACTTTTAATACAATGTAATTATCCTACTAGTTTTGGTGGTATTCTCATTCAAGTGAAAAGACAGATTTAAGCTGCGACGAAACTATATATTTTGTATGCGTTAAACATTTCCCTGCTATATACTAGGCACTAAAGTTACTGCTACTACTAATGTTGTACATAGATGGCGACTAATTTCAATGAAACGCACGAAATATCTTGAAGCTTACAATTTTTAAATTTTTAATATCTAATGGAAATGGATAAAATTAAATTAGTTACAAGTAAGTTCATCATAATCAGGAAACATTTGTTTAAACGTGTTCTTCATCTACTTCGTTTCAAAATAAAGACCCAAAGTACTAAGTTTTAGAAGTTAATAAATCAAACGTTATGAAAGTAATCAATACAAAGTTTAAACAAATAAACCCATTTAATATAAATGTATGTGTATAAAACTAGTAGTATAACGGCATTAACTACTACTATATTTAACTCCTGCTACTAATTACTACTACAACTATTAATTAATATAACTATCTCTACGACTACTATTGTGACATTTACTAATTACTACTACTATTTATACTAAATTCAGCTCCTAATTCTACTAAATTCTACTACTAATTCTACTACTTTTTTTTGGTTAATTTCTACTACACCTATTTTTACTAATTCCACTACTTAATTCTACCACTATTCTCCTAATGCTACTACTACTTGCTAATACTATATTCTTTAATATATACTGCTAGTGCGACCACTATTTGTCATTAATATTTTCACAAATTTCTACTATTTTATTTTCTAATGCTTCTACTTAGTACTACTACTATTTTTACTAAATTCACTACTATTTCTACAAATGCTACTACTATTTACTACTATTACTTTTACTAAATTGTACTACTATTTTTGGTAGCGCGACTACTAATTGCTACTATTGATTTCACTAATTTCTACTACTACACTTTTAATTCTTCTATTTCTTACTGGTACTACCTTTACCAAATTTTTACTAGTGCTACAACTATTTACTACTACTCTTTTTAATAATTTCTACTACAGTTGTTGCTAATGTTACTACTAATTACTACTACTATTTTCACTAAGTTCTGCTACAGTTTTTACTAATCCTACTACTATTTACAACCACTATTTTTGTTAATTTCTACTGCTTATTTAGCTAATGCTACTACTTATTAAAAGTAATATTTTTATTAAAGCTATTACTAAGTACTACTAACTGCTATTACTTAAAATACTACCACCTACGACTACTACCACTATTTACTTGCTTGCTTAATTGGCGCTATAACCGCTTATGCGAATTTGGATACTTTTAATTGCTAATTGGCGCCACTTGGGCCTTGGTCCTTGGTCCTTCCAACGCAAAGGATTCCGCCTACTTCGTTTACCACCACCAATTGGTACCGCGTTGGGTTCTTTCTGCGCTGCAGCGTTTTCGGCCATTCGCACGACATTTCTCAGGCAAAGTAGCCGCTGTATTTTAATTTGCTGAACTATGTCTAAGACATGGTAAAGCTCATACAGCTCATCTTTCCATCGTTTTTTTGCCTACTCAGCCCAAATTGTTGAATGAATTTCGAGGGGCACATTACTTAAGGTGTTAATTCTGAATCCAAGATAAACAAAGTCCTCCATATTTTCAAAAGTAATACGGGAGCCATACTTGATGACAGGAGGTACTTGCCTTTACCCTTGTTCACCTCCAGACTCATACGTTTTGCTTATTTATCCAATTTGGAAAAGAGATAACGATTAGAGATATCATCAGCATACGCCAGAAGTTGCACGCTCTTGCAAAATATGAGTCCTAAACGGCGGCCTCAGTATCCGAGTGTGTAGCGTGTGCGCGCTTCATTCGGTGAGTTCCAGGTTCGAATCCAGCTCGGGGCAAGTGACATCCAAAAATTATAGAAAAGTTTTTTCTAATAACGGTCGCCCCTCGGCAGGCAACGGCAAACATCCGAGTGAAATTCTTCCATGTAAAAACTTCGTACAAAAACATTCGCCGTTCGGATTCGGCGTAAAGCTGTAGGTCCCTCAATTTGTGTTACAACATCAAGACACACACCACAAATTGTAGGAGAAGTTCAGCCGAAATCGCTTAAGCGGCTATAGGGCCAATTAATTAAGTAAGTAAGTAAACGGTTCAGTTCTGCAGCTCGAACTATCTTTTCTAACATAATTTAAAAAAATGTTCAAACGGCTCAGAAAGGATCTTCCCGATTCTGGCAGAGCTGGTGGTGTTGCTCAACGTCTTTTTACCAAGCCATATTAGTTTTGTTGAGATAGCAAATTCAAGCATTGTGGCAAATAGCCAGCTTCTTCTCATGCTATCGGAAGCGGATTTGAAGTCGACAAACAAACAGTGTGTGTATTCTTGTCTCTCTGGCCTAGATTTGGCTTGTCGTGAATATTTGGTCGATGGTAGATTAGCCAGATCTAAAGCCACACTGATAAGGTCCAGTCAGTTCGTTCACGGTGGGCTTCTGTCGTTCACACAATACACAAAAACCGAATATGCTATGCTAAAAAGACTGATGCCGCAGTAGTTGGCGCATATTGTAGGATCGCCCTTTTTGTAGATTGAATAGCTCTGCTCTGGCAGTCCGTCAGCACACGCGGACTTATTATTTTTTGGCCGCGCTATTCGGTTTGAGTTTTGTCCAGGTTGGATAACGGTGTTTCGACTCCATCTTCATTGGTTGGAGGTTCAGGTGCATTATCTTCACTGCTTTCCACGCCACTATCATAAGCAGCGTAAAGAAGCGCTCCCTACACAGTTTGAGTGTACTCTGGATGTCGGTCATCAGGGTCGCCGTTTTCATCCTTACAGGAATTGCCCCAGTCTTCAAATCTTCGGTAAGCCGCTGTACTTTCTGATACAATTTTTGGGGGTCTTTCCTATCAGCACTATCCCATCTCGATCTCTCGCTTCTTTTCTCGGAAGATGCGCCTCACTTTCTTCTGCAACTCCCGATATCTCTCCCGCACAGCTCGCGTTGCGCCCGATCCGAGCGTGGCCCTGTAGTAGAATCTCTCCTTTCCATGGCGGTGCGGCATTCCCCGTGACACCGTTCTTGCAGGATCCCTCAAAACTAATGACTTCTTCAGCGGCGGTATGTAATAAGCGGTTATTTGTTTTGATCGCAGCTACTGGGCGTCGGGATTTCCTTGCGCTACTGAGCGCGCACTCTTTGGAGCGTGCGAATCTTGGCTTATGACAAGATAATGATCCGAGTCGGTGTTAGGTCTTCGAATAGTGCCCACGTCTAAGACATTGGAACATGCCTCCCGTCTACCACAACATGATCAAGTTGATTTCGTATTTTTCCATCAGGAGATAGAAATGTGTAGCTTGATGTCTCTTTTTGTGTAAGTACGTACTGGGGGTACTGTCAGAGCTTCGAAGCTTTTCGGCTACCGCTCCAGTAGATATCACATTGCTTGGTAGGATCACGTTTTTTCCTACATTTTGAGAATGATGTGACATCGTTGCCCCCATAGTATTGAGGATTAGCTTGACATATAGTTTCTTCCAAAAGTGTTGGTAATTAGCTTGAAATATTCTAGCGCTCATAAGGCGAAATAAAAAGCCTTCCAGCTTACAATTTCTTACTTTACCGTAGTATTTATATATCTTTTTAAATTTGAAATAATATTTGGAGCTGCAAATATTACATAAAATTCTATTCACTAATTCGGTATTTTTAAATGAATAAATTGGCGATTTGCAGTCACAATTAAAATGTTTTTTGAATTTCGAATAAATTTTAATTTACTATTTAATAAGTTTGAATAGAAACTAAAGGTCTGAAAAGGATTTATTTGTTATTCAAAATGAATCAGGTTATAAATAAAAATGTATTAGTTAATCAAAAATTTGTTAATCAAAATTATTAAATGATAAATAAAAATATATTTGTCATTCGAAAATGATTGTTTGATGAATGGCAATTTATTCATGTAAAATTAAAGAATTAGTGAATGTTTTTTTTTTTTTTTTTGAAGTCCAAAATATTAACTTGCACCGATCCTTTAATTGGGCTTTTACCAGCGGCCTATAGATCTATAGTTGAGGTGTTGCCCATAGGTACCGGTCGGGGCGTTGACTTGCAGCTTTCTGCCGAAAGAGAATTCCGTAACCATGTAGTCAGAAATTCGACTGATCGAGACTTGTTGTGAAGAAAACCTGCTTTAGGTATTCAGAGTTGCTGCTCTCCAAAGGTCGCTGCTTTCTCAATAAAAATCTGAACAGGAGTGCAGCAAAGAAGAGAATCTAACACTACATTTCGACAACATTTCATAGATACACTGACCAAGAGTCAGGCTAAACTTTGCAGTTTAGGTTTTGTTTTGTTTTTGCAGATAGTGTTCTGAAGATATACAGCACTCATGTAGCTTTACATTAAGTCTCGTCAAGATGGGAATTTCAACTATCAGCTTTCTATCGAATTCGTAGTTGCACACATAACTAATTTAATTTCTAGCTATGGTAAATGAACTAACTCTCATAATTTTCCCACTTATATACCATTTCTATATTTGGCTTTTCCAAATTTCATACAAACTTTTACAAACTGACACGATTACAAATCCTCTTCACACACATGCACAAATGCAATCGATATGCATCAAAGAGACATTGCCTGGCAGATATTTGTACGACATTATCCGTTTATAAGCGTTTGCTTGTTTGCTTTTTGTTTTTTTTTTTCCTTTTGTATGCATACTTCGTCTATTTGTCTATCTAAATGTTTACCATTAGAAAAATTACTAAAGAGAGAGATAAAAATACAGCAACAATGAGAACAATGTGAAAACTGCAACTACTATTGAATGTTAAGTGCAGACACATTGAGCTGGATTCGAAAAGCGGATGAATCGCGCCAGATTAAATGTCAAGCCAGCAGGGCTTTTCCTTGCATTTTACGCCAAAAGAAGTGATTTCAATAAATTTGATGGTTTTTCCATTTTCCCCCGCTTTAGCATCGCACACAAATATATTTTCGGCATAACAGTCTAAGCTAAAGCACGAAAAAGTCGAATGCAAATGTAAAAAAGGATTTCTCTTTGTTTGCGGATACTTTCGTACGTATGTATGTATGTATGCATACAGTAACTGTAAATTATTCGTCATGATTTTCATGAAAAAATATTTGTTCCGAAATAGAGAAAAATCAAATAGTTTAGAATTTCAAGCTTTGTAGACAATTTATAAATATTCAATATTTCGCGTCCCTCCATAACTAACTCTCATAAGATAAGGCCATTTTCTTTGCTCTTGAAACCCTTTTGAAAATAACACGCTCTTGAAAGTTGGTCCACATACGAGGAACTCAACGCTTTCGTATAAATCTGGATTCCGAGCACAACACGGGGCTATAGAACAAGTAAACCGTCTAATATATGAAATAAGGACGGTGTTTGAATAGATAGGATTCTGTTCAGCATTTCTTCTGAACGTCGCGCAAGGGATTGCCCGAGTTCGGCTTGACGGTCTAATATATGAACTATGGACGCTACTTCCTGCCAACAGACACAAAGTTATTGAAGTGGAAAGTTTTTGCCATACGACCAAATTAGTGTACAATGCAATAATGCGATAACGCAACGTTTGTGAATGACTCTGCGGTTCATAGCGTTTTGCGATGCCGACACTATCCATATAGACTTCCAGCTCAGTATTTACTACTCGTGGAGGAGTTGTTGGCCAACTGGAATGAACATTGGAAAATCAGCTGGAATTTCTAGCCACTTCAGACTTCCATATCTCTATCCTATTTATTTGGGCCGAGATCGAAAAATTTCGACAATCGCTTCTCTCCTTCACCTGGTGTAGGCAGGTCCTTCTGCGATTGGTCCTTCAATTGTGTTCGTTGGTGTCCTTCTTTTCATTGCAAATCTATGTTTACCAAGTTGAAAGATCTGTTCACCAGAGTATCATCATCAATACAAAAAAATGTGCATGTGTTTGATTATAGATATCGTACAGTTCGTCTTTCCACACCTGTCGTTAGCTGTCACCTCGCAGCAGAGCCATGGATCTTTCGCAAAATAGTTCACTCGAAAGCTCTTAAAACATTTTCACTTTGTTGTCATACTTCCCATCAACAGATTGAGGAAGCCATTCAAAAGTCAGTGGCCTTGTTTAAATCCAGCTCGGAAAGGTTCCCCTCAATCTTAACGTCACTTTAAATACCCATATTAGTTTTACGGTGATCTCAAATTTAGACATGGCGTCGAAGAAGCAACTTTTCCCCATGCTATCAAGAGCGGCTAAATAGTCGAAGATAAGGTGACTTATTTATCTAGGGTATTTTCCAGAATTTGACACACTACGAATATCTAATCAATGGTGTATACATATATCAGGTATAAAGCCGTCCTTATAAGGTCTAACCAGTTGGTTCATACAGGGTTTGAGTCTTTTGTACAGTATCGTCGCGCAAACACCAATATCACCCTCCTTGTGGATAAGATTCCATTTTTCCTGCTTAAACTGGTGAAGCGCCCTACCATCTCTTCACCGCCAGCTTTGAATAGGTCAGTCGGTAAATCGTTGGCTCAACAGACCTTGTTGCTCTTGAGCCGCCTGCTGTTGCTGTTTTCACCTCATCGCCCACCAACCTTAGCATGGGTTCTTTTACATCAAACTCGCCGCCATTGTTGCGTCCGGGCTGCCAGCATCTCAAGGTATTTCCACATCTCGATTTTTTCTCTTCAAAATACGGCTCTCCTCCCTGCTCTTATCTCAGTGTATCGTTCTCGTATTACTCGGGTAGAAAATAGATACAACCGGCTGCATCTGTATGGGTGCTAATAACCATGGATACGTAATTAGTGGGACTCCTTCTCCCATGTATCCAAGCCAGCGACGCCGAATTTTCGTCGCGCTGCCTGATGCGTTCCCATGACAATCGGGTATCCGCACCGGAATGACCCGGATTTATGTCCGGGCAAGGATTGTCACTTCAGCAACATTCCTCAAAAGTGTATGGGGAATGTTTGATGTTGTTACTACAACCACATGCATGCCTTTCAGCTCACAGAGGTTTATGCGGACTTTAGCTGCGGCATAGCAATATTCCAGGGCTCCTCGAATAGAACGAATATAACAACGTAATAAATTTTATTTTTCATTCACTGATTAGGTGACATCCAAGTGGCTTTGTGGCTGTTTCGATGATGGTATCTGGTACCGCTTATGGCCATGTACCGCTGCGAAGACAATCAGCTTATCTCCGTTATCGGAGGTATACTCGTGAAGGCTTAGTTCTAAGACTGTTGGACCAAATACACAATACAATTTAACATCGTGGTGGAGGCGTTTCTCTCATGCGCTAATAGGACTCACCTTTGTTCTCGCCGTCATTCTCCTCCGTTGGCCGTGCGCAAACATTAAGATAGTCTTTTTGAGCCCAGTTTTATAAAAATTCGTTTGCTGATTCCATCCCCATCAACCTGTGGACAAGGTATCGGAGCTTCCACTCAACTAAAGTCTTACATTCATGTTCTACTCTTCACATATCCTATAAGCTTTATATTTTTCGAAGACATCCCGCAGTGGTATAGAGATGACTTTCCTAGCGAGGGTCCGCTGGCTCCAAGACAGGCATCCGCTTTTAGGGCCATATATAAATGAACACCGCTACTGATTTAAGTTAACACTTTAGCCGAATTAGCGAGAAAATCCCACTAAATTTACCTCTTTTTGAGCAGCGACCGAAGGTTCACAGCCGGATAGTTACTACATTTCGCATATGGGATTAAATATACCCTCACAACAGTAACTGCATATCCAGAAGATGGACCACACCCCATAGCCGGGAATCAAGTTCGGGCAAAGTCTAGAAATAAAACTGATAGCAAGATATTATGCGCTCCGAAATCGTCGCCAAAAACTCTAACGCTTTAACTGTTTGTGTCCCTTACCAATACTTTCCAAATAAACAACTGGCCTTGAGCTCGAAAATTATTGTTGAAAATACTTTTAATTTAATTTTTCGGCTTATCTTTTTTGTACATATCAACAATAATTTACATGAGCTCAAAGCCACTTTTCATAGAAAAATCATAAATCGTGCAATAATAGGAAGATGAAAAAGCAACAACAGAATACGCAGCTTACTCGGCTCATCTCGTTTAGGTTTTACCTTAAGGGGTACCAGCTAGAGGACGTGAGTTCGATCCTTGCAGAGATGATGTGGTGATCTTCGAAATAGCTATAACTTCTACCATTGTTTATTTTTCTACAATTTTTCCTATGAAAAGTGACTTTGAGCTCATTAAATTTATTGTTGTTGAAAATACCTTTGATAAAAAAGCTTTCTGAATATTATAAAAACACTTCCAGGTGATCAATCGTTTGCGTCACTGTATATGGCAAATAGGGGGAGAGAAATGTAGCCAACTTCTTTGCAATGTAGTCGATTTTTTTATTCAGTTGCTATATGTACTTATAGTACTTATAGTATACACCCCTCATATGCGCCATTTAGAAGGAAACTAGAAATAAAAAATAATCAGAAAATAGAAGTAGAAGAAGAGCCAGAGCCTGCTTTCAGTGTACCGTTGTGTGAGAAACGCACCCATGCCCGTAACGCCCATGCGTTACTTGCATTTCACAAAATTTTCCCCCACTTACTACACTCGCATTGATATCGCCCACACACTAGCTGACTGATTTTGTGTGCGCATTTAGCAAAGGAATGAAGAAAAAAGGATACTAAGCTGCGGGGATAACTTGAAATGACTGCGTTATGTAAATCCTAAGGATATCGTTTTGCAAATTGAATTTTTTCCTTAAGGATTTAAAATTCCTTCTATTTTTTTGTTTTTTGTTTTTTTTTTTGGTTGTTTTCATTCTAACATTTTGTGCAACGAGGAATGTGACATTCATACACACAAACACAAACATAAAAAAACACACGCACACACACACCGCTAGCTAGCTAGCTGACCTCCAGTTACCCTACTTTACAATTTGGAATTTCCATTTCTATATTTTTGCATACAGCATTCTTCTTAGTAAATACATGTTTGAAGCTTAGCAGCAATGCCAAATGGCAAGTAATAGCCTTTGGCTGCCACAGCAGCAACAACAATACCCATCAAGTCAAAGCTAGTGTATAGCTACAGCATCAGCAAAAATTCCAATGCTTTTGCCATTGCTGCCATTTTATTTTTCTGTCTTTATTTGCATTTCGCTTTGACAGATTCGTTTTCGGTAGCAATGACAGTTTAGCTGGATAAGGATAAGTTAAAAAAATAAAGAAATAAAGCAAAAAATAAAAAACAAAAAAAAAACAACAAAACTAAATCCATATGAAAGAGCATGTTAAGCGACAAAGCGGAGCAAATTCTAAAATTAATGTTGTTGCTTTCACCATCGCGGGTGTGTGTGTGCGTCTTTCGGGGAGAGGGAGCGATGATGTGAAAATAGTAAAAGCAATAAGCGCATTGATGGATATTTTGGTAATGTGACAGGACCATTTGTTAGACCGTCAAGCACAGCACATAGGGAGAATATAGATACATACATAGTATAGAAAAATGTAGATGTGTAAATTCTTATGAGCAGTTTCACTGCGAACGCTTCAATAATTTAAGAAACTGTAGCTTAAAATTTACGAGAATTTTACGATTTATTTTATAGTTTGCCAAATCAGTTAAGCTGATAAAATATTTGGAATTGCAGACAAATTGAATAAGATGGTAATAAAAAATAAAAACAAACAAATAAAGATAAGCTTCAAATAAAAGTCTATAGGCAAAAAAATCAAAAAGACGAACAAACGCTCTATATTCACTTGAGGCCAGCGGTAGATATCCCAACCAGTACACTAGTGGACATCTTCGATAGTATAAGTACCGACATCATAAGCGTCATGAAACTGAAATACGATACTTGCACAGGAAGCTGGACAAATTAACAGAGCAGTGCGGTTTAAGGAACAGACCGTCCAGCAAGAATTCGACATTAGACTCATGAACTTAACCCCCAAACCATAAGATAAGGAAGAAAATTAAATATTCGAGAAGAAACTCAAGAACCACATTAAGGATGTGAAAAAAAAAATAAATAAAAGGGACGGAGCAGGCCATCATAGAAGCGGAGGTGGCAATATCACTAATACCAAGCGAGAGTAAAGAGCACGTGAGACATAATGACAAATAAATTATTGAGAACTAAAAAAAATTATAAAACCAATGTAGATAATAAGAAGGGAATCTCTATAAAAAAATGTTAAACGAATACTTAAAAACAACTGTCTAACTCATTAAAAAAAAGAGAATGCGTAAATAAGGCTGAAAAAAAATTGAGGAAATGAAATGTTGAAGAGAAGGTGGGGATCCCATCGACCAACACCAAAGATTCTACCGCGGTACCAAAGATACAAAAGCCGAATGCTACAATGAGGCCCGTTGAAATTAAAAATTGAACCAACACCAAAGATTCAACCGCGGTACCAAAGATACAAAAGCCGCATGATCCAATGAGGCCCGTTGAAATTAAAAATTGGACCTGCTTATAGATTATCAAAATATATAGAATTTAGGTAGAACAGCAGACATCAACATACAGAACCCCCACAAAATATCCTATAAGGCCAGAACATACTACAGAAACGACCGCGAAATAACCCATACTTACGAGTCCGAAGGACCGTTTTCATTAGACTCGGTTTTGTCTAGACGATAAAGTTGTGAACTCACCGCTTAAGGTGGCCAATTTATTTCAAGTAACATCAAAAATTATAGAAAAAGGGGTTTCCTAATAGCGATTGTCTTCCGCAAACAAAAAAATAACATTCGCCGTTCGGAGTCGGCGTAAAACTGTAGGTCCCTCAATTTGTGTTACAACATCAAAACGCACACCACAAATTGTAGGAGAAGTAAGTAAGTAAAAATAATCTTGTATCTACAGGGATTTTGCAAAAGCATTTGAGACTCTGTCTCTAGAATTCTTTTATGTAAGTTGGGCTATTTTGGCTTTCACTCGGTATTCCTTCAATGGTTGCAATAATATCTAAACGAACGATATTGTATCGCTACGATTGGAGCTGCATCCTGAAAAGTACAGCGTTTTCCAATAGGAACGCTACAAAAGTTTTTTTAAATAAAACAAAAACGGTTTGGGATATGAATTTAATTCTTTATTCCTGTGAAAGTACATTCGATGCCATTATGTATGGAACTCAATTTCTTTTGCATGGGCACTACGGGCACGCTTACAGAAGTCCAGACGTTGAACCCAATTTTCGACGGTCTTCAAACATAAATTGGCCGATACTGCTGCATTTCACGTTCGATATTCGTACGAAGTTCATCAATCGTCGCTGGCTTGTTGGCATAGACCATGGAATTGACGTAGCTTCACAGGAAATAGTCTAACGGCGTCAAATCGCACGACCGAGGCGGCCAATTGACTGGGCCATTTCGTGAGATAACACGTTCACCAAACTGGGTTTTCAATAAATCGATTTTAACATTCGCTGTGTGGCTTGTGGCGCCGTCCTGTTGGGCCAAAAATATTCGGTTTTCATTGAGCGGTAGCGATTCCCATTCACCCAATGACGCCGCCGGCCCATAAACCGCTCCAAACCGTAATTTTTTCGGTATGCAATGTTTACTCATGGAGAACGTGTGGATTGTTGCCTGTCCAATAACGCATGTTTTGCTTATGGAGGAAGCCATTTAGTCAGAAATGAGCCTCATCGATGAAGATGATTTTTCGATGAAAATCCGGATCATTTTCAAGTTGTTGCTCAGCCCAATTCACGAACATACGACGATTCTGGTGGTTAAGCGGCTTCAGTTCTTGCGTCAGTTTGATCTTGTAAGGATGTAGATCGTTTCTCAAAATTCGCCACAACGACGTCACAGAGATGCCCAACGCTTGAGAACGACGTGTGAGAGACTGATTTGGGTCTTCCTCAATTGATGCGCTAGCGGCAGCAATATTCTCGACACCACGGGCACGGGAACATTTTGTACTGTGCCTGGGGATTCCAATTTTTCCACTAGATGCTCAACTGTTGATCTCACAGGATGATTACGATGACCATAAATTGGGCGTAGCGCTCTTAAAGTTGAGGCCATTGATTCCGAATTTCGGTAGTAAATTTTAATAATTTCGCCTCATTGTTGGATCGTATATCTTTCCATGATGAAATGGCAAACCTTACTGAAGTGAAATGTCAAAAGGGCGGGAAAAAATATGGCGTCGTTTGACTAACCCTGTATATTGGGCCTCTACTTTTTGTCTTATTCATAAATGATATATTTAGTATTTTTCATTTGCTAGTATCTTTTATATGCTGATGACTTGAAATTTTTTGTCATAATAAGAAATTCAGAGGATGTACTTAGACTTCAGAACAGCCTGATTAAGGTTTTAATTAGTGTAATTATTTTGGTATCTCTTTCAATATTAACAAATTGTTTCAAGTAACTTGCTGACTTTTGTATTTAATTTAATTCAAGTTCACATTGATTGTGCGCCTCTGTTGCAATGCATTAATTTTCTTGTTCCTGCAAGGCTTTTACGAACCTCTTACCCCTTTTATCATGGAAAATTCAAAACCAATTTCGAGGGCAATGCACCTATTGGTCGTGCGCTTCGGGAATTTAATGAGATTTCGAATTCCACTTCGTTTGATTTTTCAATTAAAATTAATTTCAATAAAAGTCAATTGTCTTTTTTGTTGCATGCCTCGTTTTAGTCTTTTTGTATTTATAAACTTTTCAAACATTGTTATATTCTTAGTTTGTAGTCTATATTGAATTAATTTGAACAATTTCTGTTATCATTTAGTAGTCAATATAAACTGTTGTGTTCTTGACTAATCAAAGAAATGTAATTGTGACTTTTATTTGGTCTTTTTTTGTTGTTTTCGACCAGAAATAATCGCGAATCCCTCGGCAATACAAATACAGGAAAATCGATATGAATCGACTTATCCAATGTCACAGTGTACACATCCAGTCTAAGGTAATATGTATTGCAAGTTGTAACTAACTGAATAAATTTAATAAAATATTATACCATTATGCATTTCGTGTTAATCTTCATCAAGATATTCTGATGGCCTTTAATGAACTACTCTTGTATGATATTCCCCACGATATCCTTATAAATAAATTCACTACATAAAAAAATTTGATACACTGTCGGCAAAGAGTTTATACAAGTTTTAGATTAAGAAATTAAAAACTATTATTGGTTTCTCATATAACACAAAATCTCATTTCTGCAAAGAGCGATCTACCACTTTAAATGACCTAAAAATCAGGGCAAAATTTTGCGGATTTCTCTATGATAAGAAGCCCTTTTTATTACGATTGGGTACGAATTTTCAATAGAATCAAAACATGTGTAATTAAGTTTAAACCTTTTTCAATAAAATTTAGAAAGGAAAATTGGTTTGCATTAGAATTTCCTCTTAATTATAATAAGCCGAAGATATTATCGATTTAAAATTTGTATTAAAGTTTTTTAAGCACTTACATATATATTATTATAGACGGTTTTACAAATTTTCTTATATGATTTACATAAGTACAATTGAAATAAGTATTTATAATAACTAGTGTTGCCAAATTATGAGTATAAGTAGTATGGCCATTTCTTAAAACTTAATAAAAGTTTAGACAAATAAAAATATTTATTTTTGAAAGCATTTATTCATAAAACATATTTTATTTCTGAAATCATATTTTACTTTGGAAAATTTGTAAACTCTATTCATTTAAAACTTCTTGAACAATAAATATGTAAATCAAAAATTTTCATTTTGCGAATAAAAAAAAACAAAGATATATATGTATATATGTATGTACATATAATAAAAAACAGTATAACAAAAAAAGAACAATATTCATAATATTAAACTGAAAATAATATAAAGAAGATTATTCACAAAGTACATCTGTTTTTTGTTAAGACGTTAAAAGCAAAATTTGATAAAAAAACTTCCCTTTAAAAAATTCAAAGTTTTCCTTATTAATAAATTCAGTAATATTCTAGTAAAAATTAGAGGATCCCACTACTAATTTCTTTTATATGATTTCTAACATAAAAACGAGGAGACTTCCTTTTACAGTTGTATATTTTTGAACCAAATTCTATAAAAATTTTTAAACAAGAAGTTATCTCTTTATTTTCCGCCCTTTTCCTTTCAATAAATTTGAGAAGAAATTCAAATCAATATTAAGCAGATTTTCTAGTAAAAATTTCTTAGATTTTGTCCCCTCTCACACTCTCTGGCCTTCCAGGGTTTTTAGATGTTGATCTCTTTTTCATTATTGTTGAACTTTTTAGCTCTGTATGTGCAGTCTCTTGTATAAAACTTGTAAGTTATAATAGTCTGATCTTAATGATCTTCGTTGGACACTTAGTGTTTATTTTAAATGAGAGGAGTTTCAAAATATATGTTTTTTTGCTGATTTGGGGTAGGAGTTTAACAAGAAACGGCATGAAATACTTATATTTCAACTAGATAAGACGCTATCTAGTAAATTATAGAAACACATCTACCTACGAGGTTTCAGTGAGATAGCTCTAAAACTGAGAGACTTGTTTGTATTCGTACAAATAGAGAAGAATTCGTAAGGCGCTGAAAAATATCTAAAAAATCTTTATAAGACTCATAAATGTAGTATGCAGGGTTCCAACCTTAGCAGCTCACATTTCTTGTTTTACATGATGAGAAAAAAAGCGGAGGGGCTTCTTTGAGGTTATGTGCAGTATCCAAATGGTTAGCGCTAGAAGAGAAGCAGTTTTTTTTCATAAAAACAAATTACTATGCCTACATAAATACTGTTTACATAAAACTCATTAAATTTTTATAATTAGTACATGCAACGAATTTGAAGTCAGTAGTCATGTTGCTGGAAAAACCGCAACAAATTCAAAACAAAGCTCGAATTATTAATAATACATTAGTCGTAAAATCAAAACATAAATTTAGAAAAAATATTTAATAGCATTTTATTTAATAAATCGCCATGCCAATTAACGTAAACTGCAATTAAATTTGCCATTCAAAAAAAAAAATTAATAAACAAAAAAAAAAAACAAACACTCCCACTACAAATTAAAATATTTGCAAACACAAAATTTGTATGACATTTGAATAAAACTACTCAACAAAATTGGCAGCAAACAAAAATATATAATTAGCAACAAAATCAAGTGTGCAACAGATTCTAAATAAGTACGTCCCAAATAAGCAGGTATATAGTAGTTCGTATTATAATTATTATTATTATTATAGTTAAAATTGCCAGATGCAATGAACTTTTTTAATCATAACACAACAATTATTTGTTTGCCAAATTGCATGTTGAAAACATTTGCTACGCCGAAGGTCACAAGTTGATTGCTGGCCAAAATTGGATTTGCATAGTGGCTGCATACACACACACTTGCATTTCCACTAATATGTGTGTGTGTGTGTGTGTGTGTGTGTGTGCGTGTTCGTGTACTGAGTATGGATGCGGTTTGACAGGTGTGCCGTGTGAGGTCAGCCGCATGGCATTCAACCGATCTAATCGCACTAATATTTGGCCAGTTGGTTTGTTAATTTGCAACAATGTTGTTTTTAATCAGTTTTTATGCTTCTCAATCGAAATGGAAATAAACGCTAACTCGTTAGCGATTGCCACTCAAATTAGTAGGTGGATATTTGATAGGATATTTTGTGTACCTATGTTATTTACTATATGTAGTACAAATTTTGCATCTCAACTTTAATAAAAGTTTAGGGTTTTCGTTTTTTTAACTTTTGTGAGCTATATGGCAAAGTTTTATTGAAACTTAATTTTTTGTGCCGATGGCAATACAGAGAGTAGCAGTTTTCAAATTATTTGCTACATTTTATAAAATTAAAACTTTTTTTTAAAAGATTAAAGTGCACACCGTATTGCTTTAGGTTCAATCAATATTTACAAGGGACCAAAAGCAACCGTTATTTTAAATTTTCGGATCAAAAAATTTTTGGTTTAAAAGAAAACTCGAATAATCGATCTTGTTCTTTTGTCGTTATTTCATTCATTATGATCGAAAAATTGTAAATACGATAACGATTATTTTTGATAGAAAAAAATAAAAATCACAACATAATGATCATGCCTAATCGAAAAATTAAAAATCTAAGAATAACAAACAAATTTAGTCGAAAAAATGAAACCTACAAAATAACAATCAAATTTCAGCGAAGAAATTAAAATCTAAAATAACGATTATTTTTTATCGAAAAAATAAAAGTCATATATCATAATATAGACACTAAATCGTTATTTTTTTTTAAATTAATACCGTTTTGGTTACTAATTTGTACCATAGCCAAATGGTCAGACAGTCATATCTAAACATTTTATCTTTTTTGTTACATTTGGACAGGTTTGGTTTAGACAAATTCTATGTTAATAAAAGAAAACTGGGCTTTTCAATTAAAAAATAAGTTTTTTTATATTTTTTGTCTGCTATACTAGCCAATGTGCGTTAGATGTTGATGTAATACAATTTTGTACAGAGCATAGCATTTGATACACAGACTGGATGGGAGGCGTAACATAAGGCCGCATATAAATTCGAGTATTGAATTTTCAGCGGTTTGCAATGTACTTCGATGTACCACTATGCCATTACTAACATAATGTATCTAACCTGTGGAAAAGAATTCCTTATGTAACCATTTTTTTTTAAATATCTGCGTTCAGCCATGAATTTTTAAAAAGTCTGAAAATTTTTGAAATTTAATTTAAGAATTTGAAGGAGTGTAGTTTCTTTCCATATCCAATCATCAAAGCTGAATTTTATGTCTCCCAGTTGTATTTGTGCACTGAAGAAATGCAACTCAGGTTTTTTCTACTTCGTCAGTGTCATAGGTCCCCAAAATCGTCCAGTCGCATCTGCGTAGCCAATTTGATTTTGTAAAGTTATAGCTCTCGTAATGCATTACTAAGTTTTTATTTTAACGATTCTACAGGCCAGAAAATTTATTGCCAAAAAATTTGATAGGAGAATCTCAAACGTGTGTAACGCTGGCCCAGAAACTTATTATACAATGCTTTTCCATACGCGGATGTTCATCTTTTTTCAGTGCTCTTCTCTTCAGCGATGCGAATTTCTGGTTGGCAGAGTTTTTAAAATTGCTTTCTTTTTTCTTTATTACTACCTGATATTTCCGACAGATAGTTAGAGGGAAAAGGTTCCCACACATCAAAATTTTGTAATTGACAGCGATGTTTTGAGAGTTGTGGAGAGAAGATTTTACAAGATTTTACCCGAACAAAAGTAAAAAAAATTGTAAGTTGCCATCGAATGTCGCCAAATGCTACCCTAGTCGTTTGGAAAACTCTGGGCGAAATGCATGCGTGTCAGTCGGAAAAATACATTAACGACGCATTCGCTGCCGCCAAAGCTCGAAAAACTCACATCTAAGTTTCATATGATTGAAGATTGGAGGATTTTAAACTGCATGTCCAAAAACTTAATCATGATAGTCAACAGACTTCGAAAGAACTGCTTCTTAATTAATCAGATCGATAAATAAATGTTTGAATAAGATGCTTCTGTCTTCTAACTGTCAAGTCCTGCTATCCCTATATTCGTATATTCCGATATAATCTGAATAAATATTTCTGACCAAAAGTCTATATATATGAACTGATTAATACATTCTATTGATTTTCAGATACAGATGTAATGAACTGATGAGAGTAAAAAACGGCGTATTTGACTTATTCTTTAAAAACATTGAAGTAGTAAGTAGAAAGATAGTTGATGAAACTGATGAAGTATTCGAAACTTTTATGTAGAAAGGGGGCCCACCTTTTTACCCCTGGGCCCGGATTTCCTCTCGGCGGCCCTGGTGAGAAAATTTATTAATGCTCAAAGATAGTAGATATTCATTCAATGTGCATATCTTGTAATGCCTGTTAACTGATCTATGTGACCTTTGCCAGAAATTCGAATGCAAATAATGAAGTCAGTACAATTGAAAGGAATTGAGCCGTTTCGAATATTATTATTCTCTAATGTCTAGAGATGAAAGCAGTGCAATACTTTTAGTAAGGAAAAATAGTTTAAGTGTTAAGAGACAATCAAAGCTAATGCCATTTCAAGTGCCTTGAATTGAAAGTTTCTCGGAAGAACCATTTTCATTGCACACGAAAATACACCATGGACATTGAGTGGACCTTATGTGGGCAAAATGTTTGGCAGGACGGCCTTGTTCAAACTCAAACCAACTGGTGTCAAGATTTAATTAACTTTGGGCAGTGAGTAAGTGGACGTTCGGAAATTTTTAGCAGGAATCCAAGCTCGAATGTGCGTTTAATTGAATATTCACATTTAATAAAAATTGAAATCTAACAAAATTGGTCATAACTGGCATAAATATATAAAGATAATCGACGTTACTAAAACTATTTACTATCTATATCACTAGATCGCCATTTTAACTTTTGTGAGAGACATCTCCGATAGAATATTCTAATTTTTACTACAAAAATTCGGGAATTTCATTGTGGATGTTGTGGGCTCAGGGCCAATGACCCTACTGGCACCCGCCTTAATCTGGGTCTGGCCACCACATACAACTCAGCCCGATCTTGTGAATTGCTTGATTATAAATATGAATGGAGAATTATGAACTAGTTGGAAGAATTATTTTTAATAAGTCGCTAGCTTCTGGAGTTTTTATCGATGATTGGAAATTTACCTCTATTACTCCGCTTTTCAAAAGTGGAAATAAAAGTGACGTGTGCAATTATAGGCCAATATCGAAGCTATCTTCAGTATCTAAAGTCTTTGAGAATATTATTGTAGAAAAAATGTTTTTTATATCTAAGAGCTTAATTTCGCCAAATCAACATGGCTTCGTCTCCAATCGGTCGACCGTTTCTAATCTAGTGGTCTTTGGTGAGTACTGCATTGATTTCTTCTTGGATGGTGTTCAAGTTGATTGTATCTATACAGATTTCTCCAAGGCTTTTGATAAAGTTTCCCATTCGATTTTAGTTAGCAAGTTGAATTGCATGGGCTTTAATTCTATTTTTTTGCGATGGATTAAATCTTATTTGTGTAATAGACGCTGTGTAGTCACGGTAGATGGCGCAACTTCTCGCCTTCCTTTTGAATATCAATAAATGCTTTAAAGTCACTTATGCTAAAATTCGCAATATTGTACCTACGAGTTATAGTATTGCTTCTTCAGTCTTAGAATCTCTGAATGAAATCAAGTATATTGGCGTTATTTTTTCTTCGAATTTTACTTTTAACAGCCATATTTGTTATATTGTTGCAAAGTATTATGCGATGTTAGGTTTTGTAAGGCGTAATAGCACGAAATTTTTCTGATCCCTACACGCTTAAATTATTAAATACGTCTTTTGTTCGCTCTAACTTAGAATATGCAACGATCATTTGGAGGCCATACCATACTAATTTAATAAATAGAATTGAACGTGTCCAAAAAGTGTTCCTTAAGTTTGCTTTACGAGCCTTAAATTTTTCGGAACCAGTACCTTCGTATAGTTCACGTTTACTTTTAATAAACTCGAAATCGTTGGAATCTAGAAGATCCATACTCTCCTTGTCTTTTATTTTTAATTTGATTAATGGCGTTGTTGATTGTCCCATTTTATTAGTAAAAATTAATTTTAACATTCCTCAGCGAAGTTTGCGTAATTTTTTGAAGTTTTATGGGGTTAATTTCAAACTGAATATGCTCGTAATGCCCCTATTGCCCGCGCGGTTAGTGAATTTAATATGATATCGAACAAGGTATTAATCGATTTTTCTTATTCAACAATTGTTTTTAAAAAACTTTTGGATTCAATTTTTTAGACTTTGAAATTTTCTTTTCTTAGTTATTAAGCATAATATTGTTAATAGTTTGTACGATACAAATAAATATTTAGTACTTTCTAATATGTGTAGTCTGTAAGAATTTTGTATTCATTGACTTCATAAACAAATAAATAAATAAATAATGAAACCAAAAAAAAAATATGGCACTAAAGATAGCCAAACTAGTTTGCTTCTAATCTAAATTAGAGAAGGGATAGCAGAAATTCGCGTCCAAATGATGATATTGTATAATAAGCAAACCCAACAAATAAGTTTTACTGATCTATTTTTTTTTTTTAGTTTCTAATAGAGTGCAAATTTTTTTATTTGATTTAACAGTAAAAAAAAAACAAAATTTAAATATCTCGATTTGCTTCGTTTTTTTTGGTTGTAACATAGTTAGATTAATATATTAAGCTTGTGTAGCAGCCATCATACCAGCGTTCGTGTTCAAAACTAGGGCAATCATTCATAAAATTTAGTTCTAACGAAGTCACTGAATTGAAATGTACAGTACAGTAACAAAGTAAAATGTAAACTGATTGAATTTGCGCCACCAACGAACGAGCGAATGGAAAAGTAAGTTAAACGAATGAATGAACGCAGGGACTAGCTAGCTGCGGAAATTTAAACACATATGCTTGTTTCTATGTATGTAGTGTGAATGTATGTATGTACTAATAAATATATGGGTGTGAATGTGGGTGTGGACGTGTGTAAATTGTACCAATGTATCTCTTTATATTGTATTTACTTGCCACAATGAATTCTCTAACGCCGCCATCAACATTGCACGTACAAATTTGTATCTTTTCAATGAACATTTATGAAAATTGAAAACTTTTTTTTCAGCAGCAAAAAACGAAAACACGTTGAATAGTATGCAATAACGAGTCACTAATTACAACAACATAGGTGAAAAGCCAAATTATATTAGTAGTATTTGCATGCATACATTGATAAATTGCAAGTAAATGGAAAACTTCATGACGCGAAACATAGAAATTGGTAAAATACTATTAGGACAAATAAAAAATGCGGAACAGTGTGTTTAGAAAAAATTGCTACAAATAGTATCCTGATTGGCAGCTTACTACCAAATTATTTGCATACAATGTGTTACTGAAAAGGCAAATGGTAAATAAACAAAATAAATATGTGGAAAAATATTGCTTTGTTGAAGAGTGCGTCAAATTGTTTGAAAAACAAAAAAAAAAAAAAAAATGTTGAACTAAACGAAAAACTATTTACTTTTTAAACAAATAACTATTGAAATAAATATTTTGAATTCTAATAGGTCACAAGTTGTTGAAAAAATAATTGTGTTTAAGAGAATAGGTTTCACAATTCCTTTTTTTTAAATATAGTAGAATCGAAAATGAACTAACGAAGGTTTGTATCATATTTGGATGAAAGATAAAAGACAAAATCTAAGCGGATAATCAAATATCACGTTTGAAGCCCTAAAAAAGCACTCTGTCTCTGACTACAGGTTCTAATACTTGCACCATCTTTCTTGTGCTTTGACTTAAACAAACTTAGCAGATAATGTTGGAAAGTTTGAAATGCTACCATGCTCGATGTCCCTGGATCATATTAGAGCGCTCTATAAATCTACTCTCTATTAGAAAAGCGAAGCGCACCTCGTGTATCAATTTCGGTAGCGAGATAGATTCTAATTCCCCAAAGCTTCAATGCTCCGAAGTTTAATCCCTGTACCTGGTATATTCAAAATAATGTACTGGACTAACTCTAGTTCCGAAAGAGTGAAACAATTTTCAGAAAACTACGCGGGTCTTTTTTATAGGGACGCCACAAAAGTAGACCGATAGTGACAGCAACTGACACCATATTTTTTCCCGCTCTTCTGACATTTTTCTTCAGTAAGGTTTGCCATTTCATGATGGAAAGATATAACGATCCAACAACGAGTCGAAAATTATTAAAATTTACTACCGAAATTCGGAGTCAATGGCCTCAACTTTAGGAGCGCTACGTCCAATTTACGGTCGTCGTCATTTCTGGCAGAATGGCTTCGTCAATAAGCAAAATATGCGTTATTGGACAGGCAGCAATCCAGACGTACTCCATGAGTCAACATTGCATCCCGAAAAAATTGCGGTTTGGTGCGGTTTATGGCCGCGGCGTCATTGGGTCGTACTTCTTCCGTGATGATCAAGACCGGCACGTTACTGTGAATGGGAATCGCTACCGCTCAATGAAAACCGAATATTTTTGGCCCAATAGGAAAGCGCCACAAGCCACACAGCGAATGTCACAATCGATTTATTGAAAACCAAGTTTGGTGAACGTGTTATCTCATGGAATGGCCCAGTCAATTGGCCGCCTCGGTCTTGCGATTTTGCGCCGTTATTCTATTTCCTGTGGGCTACGTTAAGTCTATGGTCAATGTCAACAAGCCAGCGACGATTGATGAACTTTGTACGAATATCGAACGTGAAAATTGCAGCAGTATCGGCCGATTTATGCTTGAAACCGTCGAAAATTGGGTTCAGCGTCTGGACTTCTGCGTGCGTGCCCGTGGTGCCCATGCAAAAGAAATCGAGTTCCATACATAACGGCATCGAATGCACTTTCACAGGAATAAAGAATTTATTTCATATCCCAAACCGTTTTTGTTTTATTTAAAAAAACTTTTGTAGCGTTCCAATTGAAAAAGCCTGTACTTTCTAGAGTGCTTTAATGACTTGGTTAATATTGTACGATCAGCGGAAAGTGTGAACTCGCCGATCTGTTTCTATCCTAGGATAGTAAAACTGAATCACCAGTTGCGGCATACGGAAGTAAGAGGATATGGTTTATGCCGCTGATATCACCCGAATCGTTCGGAAGACATTTCTTTAATCCCTGTGCGATATCATGTAAGCTCCTCTTATTTCACTAGTTACTTGAATCAAAAAATGCGGTCTTAATGTAAGTCTAGCTAAAACTGAACTGATCCTCTTAATCAGACCCGGCTCTTATACCCCATTATGCCTCAAATTTAAACTTACTGCTAAGTATCTTAGGCGAACTTCCGACTGTAAGCTGCTCTGAATTGACACGTCAACGAAAAGTATAAGAAAGCCCAACAGCGTTCTTCAATTTCAAAAATACCATGAGTGTATCATAGAGCTCCTCACCCAGAATAGTTCACTGAATCTAAAAGGCCATCGTCATTATGATTTTGCTCTACAGACACCAATTCTGGTGGCCTTCCATTCGTAAGCCGCTAAGGATTCAACAATTCAAGTTATACTCTTAAGCGAAGCTTTGTGTTCTTCATCTTTATCATGTTAACTTAATTGCTCGAGAGATAGCTGTTATTGGAGTCTTAAGGCTTAAAGTGATAAGCCCTTTGACCTATAGTCCCGTCTGGGGGAAAAAAAATTTAAGAGACGATGATAACTACATAAAACTATAAAACTAGAGGACTGGTACACCAAGACTCGCACATCCGCAACGATCAAAACATGTATAATGAAGATTCCGAACACGACCCGAAGGGTGAAGGAGGAGTTTCTCCTCCCCAGCGCTGGAACCCTGATCACTGTAGTATATATTAGATGGAGTTGATGGATATCCAGGTATCCACACGGCAACTAATCAAAAGACCAAAACAAAAACTAAAAAGTCTTCATTTTCTCTGTCAGCCAAGAGTATCTGAAAGGTGTATTTCATTCATAGAACACATATATAGGGTCTCTCATGCCCAATACAATAACATACAACTTATAGGGGCTAATAGACACCGAGAAATTGACGGCAAACTGCAAAACTGACGAATTCACGAAAATTTCTATGACTGTCATCATTATAAACGGGGAAGGATAGAGAGGCATAACAGTAACGACTTTTGAAAATACGCTAGAGACAGCGCCATACAAAACAATAATTAAGCTGAGGAATCCTCCCCTTTCATAAAAGCCGCTAGACTCGCAGGGGCTAAAAAAGAATGAGAAATCTATTCACACAAGAACTCTTACACATAACTGCCTAGATGGTGGAAATGACTTCAGGTAGGGGAGAACGCGCTGGACTAATGTAAGAGTTGCAAATAAGAAGGGGGAGAGGAAAATGTACAGCACCATATCTTCAACCTCACAGTACTTAGAAGAGAAACTAGCTCTACAAAACCTTAAGAGAAACCTTATCTAAAAGCTATATAAAAATACTGCCAAAATAGTCTGACTTAGGTAATCTGACCTAGCTTACGAAAAGAGTTATGGATAAATATTCTGCGAGTGAAAAAATTATTGAAGGGACTTGTGGTAATTTAAGGTAGTACAATGTTGTGGCACAAGAAAAAATTTACCTATTTAAATTACGGAATGTTTTCTCTTTCAGGTCTTAATTAAATAAAAGAAATAACTGATCGAAGAAATATTGGTTTTTACATTAATCTTCAAGCAAAAAGTAAGCGCATATTGTAAACCGTCGTGGCTTCTTATGTCACTTGTCCTTATAGTTTATTTTTTTCGATTTTTCTACCCATTTTTTCACGAGACTTCTCCTAACGAATAGAACATCTATAAAGCTGTAAACAGTTTGTGTTTCAAATTTTGCATAATTTTATGCTGAACTTGGACCAATTTTTAAATTGCTATTCGAACAACAGTGTTGCAAAACTTTGAGAAAAAGTCAACCTATGTTGGGGCAAACTTATGAGAGACCAAGTCCATATAAAATGTGATAATACACAAAATTGAATTTCTGGCTGTTCCGCCGTGTTAAGCAGATTTTCAACTGAAAAAGTGAATGTAGCCAAAGTTTAAATTGTCCGCTTTTACTTTATCTTACTTTAAAGCAGGAGGCAACCCTCTGCAAAAGTATTTTCTAAATAAAACTGTCTTAGAACGTTTTTGTTTGAGTCCAATATTAGTAGTAGTATTTGATTTTACTTATTATAATTTTAAGTAATTTTTTAAACAGGTGGCAACCCTCTCCAAAACTATTTTTGAAATTACTCATATTGAAAATTTGTGCACTTCTATTATTAAATGTCGTTTATTTATTTATTTATTTAACTTAATTTGCATATATGTAAACAGGTGGCAACCTTCTCCAAAAGTATTTGGGAAATGCTTTATTGATCCTTGCATACAATATTAAATGGATTCGATTTAACTTATTGTAATTTTGATTAATATAAATTTTTATTTGGCACTTATATTATAAAATGTCATTTATTTTTTAAATTAATTTAATTTACATATAAACAGGTGGCAAACTTCTTCGAAAATATTTGTGAAATAAAGTTTCATTAAGCATCTGTTGTTTGATTCCCATATTGTAGTATTTTATTTCATGCATTGCTTTAATTAAATTTCACCTTTTAAATCAGATGGTTATAATAACCGAATATATATATGCCAAATCATATACAGAACTATTCAGTCGTTATATAGCCATATGTGTTTTAACTTATTTATTTAATTTATTTAATTGATTAAAACTTTTTTAATAGGTGGCAACTCCCCATATAATATAGCCTATGTTATAGTTTAGGAGTAGTCTATTTGTGTCGTAAACTGTGTAAAATTCCGTCTAGCCCATTCATAATATAAGTGGGATTTTTGAACTAATGTAATTTTTCTAAAATTTCGCATTTATAGCAGTATATTCAAACTGATGAAAATACAAACACTCAAGTAGTATAAACAGTTTTAAGTTGAGTGTGATTTGAATGTATATCTGATTGTTAAAAAACTTATATGTATAAAGGAGAACTCGTAGTAGGGTCTGAAGGGAGTTCCAAAATCGATCCATGAAAAGTATTTTAAATAAAGAAGAAAGCGATGAAACAAACTTGCTGGTTACTAAGGAAATAAAATACTTATTTATTTATGAATTACTGAACTGTCTGTCTTCAGAGAATTTCGCAACAGAAAATATTTCCCTCACACTCTTATCATAACTTCACTGGAATGAAAAATATATTGGTTTACAAATTCTGTAACTAAATCCGTAAACAATCGGAAGTCTGCTTAGCTTCGTAAGCAAACAGGTGTGAAATATATAAACAAACTAAAATGGAAATGTTATATTTGCAAACATATGCATGTGCGTTCATTTACTATATACAATTGTTATCTTCCTTCATTCACACATTTATATACACATATACATATAATATAAAGAAAACAATAAATTTATAAAGTGACACACCGAACCGAAACCATATTCGGTTCAAATGTAGAGTGTGACTATAGGAAATTTATACAGACGAAACAAAATATATACAAATTTATTTATACTATATTGCTTAGGTAAACATTTAATAAATGTATTAATGGTTGTGTTTCTATTAACTAGGGTGAATCAAGTTCTAAACAATGAAAAGCAACATTGATCGTATGGCAAATTATAAAGTTTGGTTTATTTAAGATCAGTAGTTTAAAATTATATCTAAAAGTTTCACTTTTTCTAAGAAATATATTAAAGTACTCAAATTCCGTATTTTAAATAATAAAATTTAAATTTAGTCAATTGTTCGTGAATTTTTTGACCCTTGTTTCAAATTTAACATTTAAATAAAATATACACAATAAAAAAAGTTTCGGCTGAGCTAAAACTTAATTACTTTGTGACGAAATAATTTTTGAAAAAAATCGATTTCTTTTGAGTGCTATGTATATACTACGTGTTATGTGAAACGATATTGTCGCTGGCTCATGACAGCATTACCGTCCTAAATGCCTTATTATTTTGGTACAAAAAAAATTTAATTGGGCAAAAGAACCAAAAAAAAAACCACAACTGTCATTGGCATTTCCGAGACCGAGGAAATCGAAAGTCGCCTTCCTTATTACATTCAAAACTAAGAAACGAATGTGTTTCAAGGCGACAGCCGATCAGCTACTCGCCAATATCCTCTTTAGAGTAGTAGGCCTTAGAACCAGTTTAGACCTGAACTGGATCGGGGGTGCCTGACTTTTCTCTCAGCCGCCTCTGATTGCTTTCACATCGGACTGATTTGGGTGCCGAACCTTACGGTCATTACAAAAAACTGCATCACTGATGAGCTCGCTTGGTAAGGCATCCTTTAAGCCATTACTCTAACCAGCGAAAGGGTGGGAGCTCCTCTAGCTGCCTAAAGACGTATATTAGATATAGGAGCTCTATGACGGCTCAGCGAGCGCTGGACAACTACTATGAGAAGAGCTTTCAGGGGTAGAAATCAACGGCAATGCAGTGTTTCTCAAAACTACCTTTTTTGGTTACGGTGTTGATTATATTTCAAATAATTAGTGGTATCTCAATGGGCTTCCTCCCAAGGAGACTACAACATCAACCTAACCTAACCTAAGAGACCAATATCGTTTTCCTATTGATCCACATCCACAACCAATAAAACATTCTAAAGAGGAAAAAAGGACGTAGGCGGTGCCAAGAGAACAGAAACAAGGACAAAAAAAACGGAGCTTATAAGTTGATTTGTAAAAAATGAACCTGCAAAAGTATCCATACAAGTCATTTACCAAAGTATTCGATAACAGTAAAGTTTGAGCATTTCTGGCATACCACTAGAACTTTTGTTATCTCATTATATTTAAAAATATTTAATTATTTTTTTCACTACTAAGTTATAGTGTAATAAATTAAATTTTATTATACAAGCTTGAAGCTGTTAGAAACTACCCTTCATCTTTGGTAATAGTTTTTTCTTTTTTGCTTGCACGCACTCTCAATATCTTTTTTTTATAAAAATGTAGTTGATTCTGTAACTTAAACCATAAAAATAATAGTTTCAAACTTTTTAAAAAATGTAAAAATTCGACAAATTCAAAAAAATCGTTATCAGAATTTTGAACCTTTGATTGCAGATTTTAATGACTACAAATTCACGTTTATGTTTCACAATATGTTTTTCTAACGGTGTTGGACATTTTCTTCAAAAAAAAAAAAGAAAAGAAAAAATGCCAAAAAAAATCAACGGTAGCTTGAAACTTGTACTTAATTATACTCAAATTTAATAGGCTACAAGGCTGTATACTCGAAAATTTGAATCTTTTTAAAATTCGATGACATTCTTTGACCACTGTACATTTTTATATGCCTATAATTGTGATTTTGAGGGCACATATTGACAACGGTATTTCAAAAAATCAGTCTCGAAATATTTATTAGAAACGTGGTGTGGCGTTTTGCGGTTTTCGTTCTGCTCAAAAGAAAGAAAACACAAAAATAAAACTTAAAATTAATTTTTACTTCTGAGAAATAAATTAACGCTCAATAATTGAGTTTTACTTTTGAGAAGTAAATATAACTAAAAAAAAAGTAGAGATTAGATGTATTTGATGAAAAAACTAAAGCTCAAAAATTTTTATTGTTTGTTACCAAAACATTAAACTAATAGAATCTTGATTTTGATCAAAAATTGGCAATACACAAAAAACCCTCACTTCGGAGCGCAAAATAACATTCCAAAAACAAGTGTTATTTGTGGTGAAAAAAAACTCTGACCTTGAGCCTAATAATATCACATAAATTTCTATAATATATGGCCGAAAATAATATAATTCCAAAAATTTTAAAATAATTGTTAATTATAATTTTTAAAGATATCGCTCAAATTTATAGAGGTGTATAACCACAAAAACAACGCCTTTTCTTAACTAGCGAAATCTGAAATCGTACGCCTGAAGATTTAATTGTCCTGAATGAAGAAAATGCATAGAAATCAAATTGCTTAAATTTGTAGAGGATGTATATTAATCTCTTTTGGAATAGATATTCTTAGTCAGATACTTTTACAACTCTTAGCATAGTCTATGGTCTAAAATGCTGTGTTATACTGGAGAAATTATAAAATTTGTAAGTCTCTAAGTTTAAAGGAAATCTGCTTCATAGAATCCTTTCGGCAATATCTTGAAAATTTAGGGGCACTGCAAGAGTTGACTGAAGTCCAATTAACTTCAACTTTCAAGTTATTTTCTTTACTAAATCAACGCGATTTTAATCTTTATTTTTCTATTAGCAGTAAGTGGCGGACTTTTTTTTTGGTTTGACAAAGTCGGAAAATATCGCAGTTTAATTCGCTTGAAAACATTGCGAACATTTTTTTTGGCGAATCACCTTAATGTTCACACTTTTGTATGCATATATTTATTTTACAAATACAATAGCATAAAGCAACACCAGCATACAAATATAATTTACATTTTACTTGTGGAAAGCACCGAAGGCGAGCACGCATGTGACAAGCTCTACATAGAGCAGGAAACTTGCATTCACACAAGCACAGAGATGTTGACTGAAATAAGCAAGCATTTATGTAGAAATGCAAAATACATAAATATCTCTCTCATTGTTCAAGTGCATCATTGTCCACCTGAATGCCTGCGTGCACACAGATGCAATTTTGACAAGCGGCAGCTGCCGATGCGGACACAACGACACGTCGTCCGAGCATTTGGATAATAAACCAATGGCACGCCAGAGGGGTAATTTTGATAAATGTTGCATCTTGATTAAGTGGGCGTAAATAATTTATAGTTAAGTTTAACTCTAAACGCAGGTACTACAGTAGTAGCACTGCAATGGCAATTCGAGTGCAAGAAGTGCTAGAAGTGGCGGGAGTGGCTAAAGTTACTCATACGCTCTGGTGTACACCGCAATTCATGTTTGCCTTAAAAGTTATTGATAAAAATTTAAAAAGCAAATTTCAACTAATTCTCATGCTAGTGGCATTTTCATACAATCAGCTAGCATCTCAGTGGCACAAATATGCCCGACGGGAGCTGTCAAAATGTTTTATTGCAATAGCGCTGGGAACAATTAAAAATCTGGCAGCAGTCAAAAAACAAAAAAAAAAAAAACCTAAAACGAAAAAGAGAAGCCGGTTAAACTGCGAGCAAAATTACAAAATCGCAACATAATAGCTGAGAAAATGATGCAGGCATCCATTGAAAATAATGTTGAATGAAATATTATTGAAGCGGCGCGGCGCGTATCAATGAAATAGAGCGGAAGGCAATTTGGAGTGCTCGCCACACACACACGCGCACACACACACGCGCACATACTTAAAACTAACAAAGAACACAAGCAGCGGTCACCCATAACAATAAGCAGCAAGAAAATATTATCGCAACTACACAAATAAAGTAATGCACAAGAGGCAACGCACGTGCGCTGCTGTTGTTCTGCTGATGGAATTTGCAGCAGCGCAGCACCAACACACACGCACACGCACATGCTACGACTTGCCACATCAAGTAAACAAAGCGCCAGCCACAAAAATCCACAGTACTGCAAACCAGATAGTGAAAAGAATACACAACGACTGCCAAGTGGCGTCAACGTCGCTGCTATCATCATTATTGGCAAAAAGGATGGCAGCATGCAGTTGGGCACAAAAAAAATAACAACAACAAAATACTAACTTGTACTATGTACAACAATTACAGTAGTGAAGCGTTAAAGGCGCAAATGAAGCGAAAATATCGAATTGCAGAATTTACTGTCGAAATGTGTCGACATGTGTGGTGGTGATGGCGGTGGTAATGCTGATGGTCCTCACAACATTTACACGCGCACACACACACACACAACTGCCACCCAGCCATGTATGTGTGTGTGCGAGTGATTTTTCTACTCATATCAGCGGTAAGACCTGAGCTGAAAATTAAATGCCAGCAATGCTCGAGTGCTGCTATTCACAAATTCCGATATATGTATGTAAGATTGTTGGTGTGTGTGGCTATAGAAAACCGACGACGTTGTAGTTATGTGCATAGCTAACAGTTGGCAGATACTTACGCGTTGATAGCCTCGTATACAAAACAATAATTGCTGCTGACGGGTTGCGCTGATATGGGGTCGATTTTTTTTTTGTACCTCGCTCCACATACGAGTTTGTGGTTAGTGTTATGACGGTTGGAGAATGTTGAAATAATAACAAGCAGTAATTCTGTAAAAATATTTTGATGTTGTTCACTATTGCATTGCTACAGTGTGCTTTGTTTATAGAAGGGAGCCGGCCTTTTATAATTTTATGAAAAAAAAAAACAAAATGTCGTTAGAAGAAAATATTTTTGATATTTGATCTTATTTTTTACTTCAACAATAATAGCTAAACTTGACAGAATATTTTTTAGGTAAAAAATAAAAGCCATTTCCCAAATTGCACAAACTTGGTGTCAAATGAAAGAGCTACATACATATGTGATATCTAAACTAGTAATGTCATTTTTTTGAAATTTGATGAATTTTTGTGAATTTCATTAAAAGTTTAAAAATTTATGTTAAACAGTGAGTTATACTTTTTTAAAAATTACTAAAAATAAATATATAATAAACATAAGTGGTCATCTGTATTATATTGCATTTTGCTGCTTAGGATACGCACGCACCCAAGCTTTGTTGAATGGTAATAAAACAATTTTGAATTGAAATATTTTTCAACAGATGGCATTCCTCGTTTCGATATTTGAGTTATCTTTCATTTGATATCAAACTTGCTTAACTCGCTATAAGGAAAGGAGTATTATTTCTTACTCAAAAAATACTCGGTCAAGTTAAGCTGATATTACTGAAGTAAATCAGTTGTTACTAGACTATCTCCCAAAGAGTTTCAAAAATAAAAAGAGTCCAGAATCCTTCTTCATAAGTTCTTGGGACCAAGGGAATAGTGATAATTTTCTTCAAAAAAAATATTTCACCCCATACATTTGTATTACATCAAACAAAACAAAACTCTGTTATCTTCGGTTCCTGGGTTTTAAAGAAAATATAGAATAATTGGTATGTTCACACATTTAGGTATTTATTACACGGTATTTAGTATTGCAATATTACATATATTAATAGTTAACTAATTTATATACATTCCTTGATGTTTTGTTTTTGTATATTTTCATCAAATTTAATTAAGGCACAACCCAGTTTGGCTGTAGTATGTATTCTTCTATTCAGCATCATTTTGGTGCATCGAGGCGAAGGGGGTAGAAACGTGCAGTAAATTTTTTGGATTGTATGGACATATTTTTTTTTATATAATATGGAAAGAATTTGGTTAGTTAAGGTTAAATCACCTGAAAATGTATACTTTCCAAACCCTCACATCAAATTTAGAAATAATCTAATTTTTGTGCATCAATTATTTTCTTAAAAATCTATATATTTTATTGTTTTGGTTTGGGATGTATTTTTAAACGATCATGATTTCTGACTTATTTGAAACTTCAGTTCTCACTTATTAAAGACTTAATTTTTCAGTTATCTTAATGATTGTGGTGTTAAAGTAAACACGTTGGAAATATGGAGCTAAATTTTTTAAATTATAAAGTAGGGACTTTAAAAGAATATTGTCACGTCTGAGTTGTGGCATTTTTAACGGAACTCCATTTATGTCAATAGGCATAGAAAAGATTTTAGTACCTCTCTTTTCATTACGGGCTATTTCGATGTTTTCCACACTACGTCAAACGATCAAGTCAAAGTGATAACTTTTTGAGCGATCTCTTTTGATGATTTCGCTTACACTCGTTGATCTTTTCGCAGGAAAATTTACCATCTCAGCATTGGGATATAGAGCAAATATTTTGAGGAACGAGGCGAGCAAAATAAGTATGATTATCCTACATAAAACTCGCCTAGGTGGCCTCGAGGTTCACAGTATTGAATAATTTTTATATTAACGCCTGTTTGTACGAAGCTAATGCGGAGAATGAATTGTTGCAGTTAGAGCAGCTTTTTACAACTGAAAGTTTCGAGCTTACTAAATGGCGGTTAATTCAATTTGTAATGACTTGGCTAAGCAGCCATATGGAAGCAATAGGTTCGGATTCTCGATGAAGTAACGTGAACATAACGTGAACTTATATCGCGGTGTCTATGGAATACAAGGCGGTACATTTAAAGTTCGTCTGATACTTGTTTTCCAAAGGCATACATTAGCTCATTTTGCTTTATGGGTAATGCATGCCAGCTTAAGGGAAGCAGACGTCAACTTACGTTCGTTATGTGCCCGAAGTGTTGACCCTTCAGATTTGAATCCTTCTACACCCGGGCATTTACTTATTGGTGATAGCGATAGCTATTTCCATTACATCTAAGCAGCGTGATCTAAAGCGCAATGCAACTCTTTGAATTCAACACAACACCATTAGCATCTCTATACAGTGGCCTTATATATGATAAGTAGAACCCATTGAGACGTTGACTTTTGTAAAATTGTTAAAAATGCGATATAATTTTCCGCAAATTTTCAGCTGAAACCAAACTTTCAATACTCGTCACTTACTGTTGTGTTTAACTAAACGATACCAGTAAGAAAGTATCTAAATAAACATTTTAAAATTTTAAAATTTACACGACAATGAATTATTTAAAAATAAACAAAGGGAAATGTATATGCTTATAACGTATATAACGTTCCATGCCCTTTCCTATATCTAATTCAATTCTTCATACCCATTTAGAGCTATGTAATTTCCCAATTGAATAAATAAAATTTCGAATATTTACATTTTTGTTAATTAGCGTTATATAACAGGCGCCCGTTACTTTTTTCATCAAATTATTATATATGATTTTCGACAAGTTGATTAGGAAGTTAATATGTTAGGTGTGTAGCAAAATTTGATAGAGTTTGGAGCCGTTGTTAGCGTAGATACCGAGTCAGCTTTCCACTTTTTATATTTTCATTACTTCAATCCACTTTTTTCTCCCTCCAATCTTTGGTACAAAATTGTAGAACATTTTTTGAATTTTTTTAATGCTTACAAATTTTGTAGAGTTTAGTGAACTAGTTTTGGAGATATACTTGTACCCGGTGGGGTCACACCCATTTTCCAAAAACAAAATCACCTGTAAATTCCTGTAAATTCTTGAGAAAGTTACCTTTTATAGTTACTGAATTCCCGCATTCTTTTGATTTTCTCAAACCACATGTGGCCGTAGTTGCAATCCGATTTCGCCCATTTCCAACAGGCACTACCTTGAGTCGAGGGAAATGTGAAGCATAAAATAGAAACATCTCATTATTTACTCGTTTTATCCTATGCACGGACAGACAGAAATGGCCTAATCGATTTTCCTTTTCGCTCTGGCTTCGGTATCTAAATCGTTCGATTTATTCGGATGCAAACAGCCTTTATGGGAACAAAATGACATATAAATTATAAAAAGAAAATAATATCTTCATATTTTTTTGAATGTTAATTAAAAAATTAATTTAATTTATTACTGAATTACAAAGAAAACAGAAATACAATAAAATTTGTATATACACTAAAATATACCTTATGGCATTGGAGCTTAATATTTTATTGACCCGATCTTGATCCATTTCATTCCACAATTCGTATTCATAATAAATTTAATTAGTAACAAATTACATTTTATGAGTTGCTTCTGTTTGTAAATGCGAAAGCACCATAGCAATAGTCAGGTGAAAATGAAAAACCTTATTTGAAAATAAGAATAGTCAATTTTAAATTAGAATGTGTCAATTGAAAATGGAGAATGCGTCAAATGGGAAAAATAAACTTATTTCAATTTAAATTCAGAGTATATGGTATATAACTTGTATATGAGTGAAGTAACATAAGTAAGCTGGGGAGCAATAGTATTTTTTGTTGCTTTTCGTGTCGGTTATGATAACAAACTATGTATACTGAATAAAATGAAAAAAATTTAAAAACTTTATGACACAATCACTCCTCTGCAACATAGAATCTCCAAATCGTACTGTGAATATAAAATTTTAAAATTTCTGAATTTCAATTGTAACTTTCTGGGTTTGAAATGAAAATTTCTGAATTTGTAATGGAAATTTTTAATTTGAAATGGAAATTTTGAATTTGAAATGGAAATTTTGAATTTGAATGGTAACTTTCTGAATGGGAATTCTAATTTTCTGAATTTAAAATGGAAATTCTGAATTTGAATTGCAACTTTCTGAATTTGAAATAAAAATTCTGAATTTCAATTGTAACTTTCTGAATTTGAAGGGAAAATTTTGAATTTGAAGTGGATATTCCGAATTTGAATTGTAAGTTACTGAGTTTTAAATGGGGTTTTTTTTAATTCAAACTGGAAATTCTGAATCTGAATTGTAACTTGCTGAACTTTAATGCGAGATTCTGAATTTGAAATGTAATTTTCTGAATTTAAAGTGGAAATTCTGAGCTTAAATTGTAATTTTCTGAACTTCAATTGCAATTTTCTGAAATTGAAATGGAAATTCTGAATACGAATTGCAATTTTGTGAACTAAAACTGGAGTAGGTGTAGAGTTTGGGTTCAAACAGATAGACGGGTAAGGCTAAACTGAGTCAGATTTTCATTCTTATCAATTTGTGTATACTTATTGATGGGCATCTATTTTCTTCTTCTAATATTGATAAGCATCAGGCCAGTGTTTTATTACCTTATTAAGAGGAAGAAATGTAAAAGCAATGTTTTGTTATAATTGTCTCCAATTCTTTTTACGATTTTTCGAAAGATGCCACAAACTTAAAATTATTATACACAAACATTTGCTCTGCTGTAGCATACTGTGCGGCACTTTAGCGAATACAGTTGCTGATTCAACAATGCACACATCCACACCACTGCAAGTTTTCTTTCTATACCAGCATCGTTTTGCCAGCCCTTTTGGCACTTCAGTGTTTTGTTTTTTTTTTGTGTTTTTTTTTTGCTATTCCTAATACTGTCAGCCGCTTCTACTTCAACTGTTCCAATAATTTAGTTTCACAAATTTTGACATTGTTATGCTGCCAAAGTATGGCAACCATAAGCACAGAAACTGTAAGCCAGCTGGAAAACCACACACCAACTAAGACTGACCCGCCTTGCTTTGTTCGGCTGAGTTGACTGCCGGCGGCTGTTGTGGCAAGCAATGTGTTACTTGTACAAACACACACAAATTTTATTTTTGGCCAAATGTATTTAATCAATATGAAAGTGCTTGAGCTTATATGTACACATATCTATATATACAGTATATAAAAATATATAAATGATCACTTCAGCTATGTACTTAGAACCTAAACTACACTCTTGTAGAATTTGCCAGTTTTTAGTTGTACTCGTCGATATTGCTCTTTTCTTTTTTTTTTTTGCGTTTGACCTTTTTTCGAAAGGAATTTAATATTGAGAGCAGCGCGCGTAATTGCCTCTGTCAGTAGCAGATTAAAAAAGTTGACAACTGCAACAACAAAAGCAACAATCATAGCGACGTCTGCATTACAGCGAGTAGCCTTTTGGACCTCAATAACAGTGTGAGCCACTTAAAAATAGCAACTAATTCGCATTACGCACGACTAACAAAAACACACAAAAAGGAACAAAAAAAAATGATACAATGGTGCTCAATTCTAGCAAAAAAAAAAATCAGGTTACAGGCTATAGGCACTAATACATTTTTATGGAAAATATTCTTTCCCATACCTTGTGCCATTTTATAGTCGCTATTATTCGCTGGGAATTCAGACTACAATTGCCAGTTAAACGGCGCCCTTAATATCGCGCCATTACTGTTATTGAAACTCACTTGGTTGCGATATTTTCAATGCACATTTTGCTACTAACATTTTATTATCGTTTATTCTCCACAGTTTTTTCAACAGTTGCTCTCTCAGCTGCTGTGTTTTTTTTGTTCAATCAATAGCTTATAAAATTAATAGGATATGTCAGTATTGACCGGAAGTAATGAAATTGATAATTATACTTTGCAATGTGGCTGAGTTTTAACTATAATGGAGCATCGAATTAGCAATGTGAGTGTGGAACATGTAAAAGGGAAGGAGAAAAAAAATGATATCAGACAAGCGTCAATTATGTGGTCTCAGAGTACAGGGCGTATGAGTGACATTTTTTACGTAAATATTTTACATAAATGTTTTATGAACCAATGTAATTTGAACTATTAAAGTAAATGACCATACCGTCAACGATAGCATTTAGTTATTTAATTTTGCGTGCACAGAAATCATTTATTTAAATTAAATAATAAATACATTCAACAATAAAGTTAAATTAAATTGCAGGACTCAGTATATAGAATTTAATTGGTGAAACCATTGCAGTGACGGAAAGCAACCAATGAAATGGGTCACATTGATGAAGATATCCTTAAAAACTGCCGAAAAGTAAAAAATAAGTTGATTTCACGTTATTTAATTAGAATTAATGTGCTATGTATTTAAATGCTATTTCAAATGCAGTTTGTTTCTGTAGCAAATCGTACTTGCGTGTAGCGGACTCACCTACTCATTATTGGTGCAGTTTTTGAAAGCCAAGAGAAGTTACAAAATCAAATAAAAGGAAAATTAATAAATAACAAATATTTAATTAGTCCTAGTAATTTATCTACAGTTTAATATATCTTCTACAATACACCACAGCTCCTATATGCAATTCATGTGGAAAGTATTAGGAATTGAAAAAGAAAAATAGAGCACCTAAAGACACTGACATTTTCTCTATTTATTGAAGAACATTCAACAGTTTTATTCATTTAGGGGTTTGTGCATCTGAAACTCTCAAGAACTACAAAAGAAATTCATTGATTTTTTACGTCACTTACGAGGATTGCCTTTTATATTTTGCGCCTTCGCAACACTACATGTGATTAGCTGTAATTAGATATTTTAATCGTAAATTTTGGTATTTTTTGGCATACACTTGCATATAACGTTTTCACTTACGAGTTTTATTTGTGTTTATTTATAGTGAGTTTAAAAATTCATATTGCCTAAAAATAGAATTAACCCATGAACATTTTCGTGCGATGATTTACTACGATTTTCGACGTGGATTATCGAGACAGGAGTGCATCAATCAACTTACTTCTACTTTTGGTGTTGAATCACCACACTTAGCCACTGTGAAACGATGGTACAACGAGTTCCTACGTGGCCGCCAATCTTTGCAGAACGAATTTCGTGAAGGTCATCCAAAAATGGTGGTTGTGCCAGAAACAGTCGATTCTGTGCGTCACTTGATAATACAAGATCGTCATGTGACATATCGCGAGATAGAGGCATCCTTGGCCATTAGTGGGACCAGCATACATTCATTATTGCATGAACATTTGGTCGTAAAGAAGATTTGGACTCGTGTCGATTGGTGTAAAGAAATGTTGAAGAAATTTAGCCGCGCTGGATCAAAGCACGTCTACGACATCGCAACGAATCTTAGATCTGTGCATATGAGCTGGAAACAAAGCAGCAATCGACTGAATGGGTGTTCCAAGATGAGCCTAACCCAACAAAAGTTGTTCGCGCAAGAAGCACCTCAAAGCAAATGGTCGCCTGTTTTTTCGGAAAATCTGGTCATGTCGCAACTGTTCCACTAGATAAACTTAAAACGGTCAATTCTGAGTGGTATACATCCATTGGTTTGCCAAGAGTTTTTGGAGAATTAAGGAAAATCCACCGCCGAAGACAAATCATTCTTCATCAAGACAATGCGAGCTCTCACGTATCGATTGACACAAGAGAGCTTTTGAGGACTCAAAAGGTCGAATTGATGGGTCATCCACCTTACAGCCCTGATTTGGCACCTAATGATTTCTTTTTATTCCCGAACATCAAAAAAAAAAAATGCGAGTCCAACGTTTTTCAACGCCTGAAGGAGTTGTAGAAGCTACTACTAATTACCCCTACAATAAATTACTCGTACAACCTCTACTATTAACTCCTACTACTACTAATTCCTACTACTACCAACTACTAGTACTAACAGTTACTACTACGATTACTACTGCTGCTACTGCTACTACTTTTTACAATTAATATTTTTACTAATTTCTACTACTATTTTTAATGATGTTACTACTAACCACTACTACTTTTTTAACACTTTGAGCCCCGCGTGCGCCACCGGTGGACATTTATATTTTGACGATTTGGGACCACCCGTGGACATTGGTGGATTACTTTATGGGACATCGTGACCACCGGTGATCACAAAAAAAAAATAGGAAACAAACAACAAAAATACATTTGGTTTATCAAAAATAAATATCACAAAGCCACCCCCATTGCAAAAAATTAATAAAACTAAGTAAACAAATTTTGCACGCGGTCCACCGGTGCAGAAAAAAAATGACCACGGGTGGGCACGTGGGGCTCAAAGTGTTAACTAATAATACTATTAATTACTACTATTTTTTTACTACTATTCTTAGTACTGCTGCTACTAATTACCACTACTATACTTTACTAATTTCTACTACTATTTTTAGGAATGCTACTACTAGTTACTACTACTATTGTTACTAATACTAGTATTTATTTCTACTACTATTTCTACTACTTCTATTTTTATTACCCGATAAATAAACATTTTGTATTTGTTATAAATAAATTGACTTTTCTAATTAAATTTACAAATATATACGTATTTAATTAACGCAAATATTGGCACAATGTGCCCAAAAATGTTGATACATATATTTTCCGTTTTTTTATAAAGCTTGCGACAAATGCCATACTTTCGATGCTATAAGCGTATAGCTAGACCAAAGGTACGGGTTTTGCAAATTTTGAATAAAATTTACAGCGCCACTTATTTTCAAAATTATATGTTGCATAGAGAAGTCTAAAATTTGTATATTGATTGTTTATCAAGGAAAAATTTAGATGAAACTGATATACTTAAAATGGCTATGATTCTAAGCAATTCAAAGCTAATTTTCCTTTATCTTAAACTAAACAATATTGTATTCTGCCTGTTTTTGTTACATTACAACATAGATACATAGTACATCATACGAAAATATACATTTGTTGTTTTACGATATTTTTATGTTAGTAAAATTCTAAATTAAATGCAAATGCCGAAAACTAAAAGGTATAAAGTAGTTATTTAAACCAAAATTATTTTTTTTTAAATAAAACGTTTTAAAGCGACTTAATAATTAATCATGATTTTCCTAAAAAATTTGAATTTTGCAATTGAAATAGCTACTAAAATTCGTGTAGGATTTAAATCTTAAGTCATGGGCGTATGCGCGTAGAAAGCACAGCTTCATATATCATATGAAAAGTGGTAATAGTGTTATTGTCTGATCGCAAAATTTGTATCACACAAATAAGGTAAGTAAAGTTGTGCATTAAGCTTTGGTTGGGTTGAGGTGACCGGCCCCAGAAGTGCACAACATGGCCAAGTGCTTTCATTTGACGATTGCAGAATCTTTCTCATGTATCAGAGTTATTAACAAATTTGACTTGCATTATCAACTCCGCTGCCTCCATTATGGCTACAATTTCTACCTAAAAAACAGTGCAGTTGTAATTTCGATAACCTGTTGTATACCATTACTGGACGAAAAATTGCTGTTTCTACAGAATAATTCATTCACTCTCTCGTGTCACCTAACCGCCTCTACAGTAGCTTCCACGGACCTTTCGACGCTGAGTCATTGACAGGTATAGTCTATTTCTCTGTGGTAAATGCTAGCTAATTTACTAAGCTTTCTCTAACTTTCCTGAACCAAATTTTACGTTTGAAAATTGTTAATGCTAGATACACTCTTTTGACAAATTGACATGACTTGTGATCAGTATTCCATCCGAAGGCGATAGACTTTTTGTTCAACTTAAATCACATAGCTTACATTTATCGGCAAACGTGCAACATTTTCGATAAAGCACAGTATATAGATGTATGTGTAGTCGCCGACTTTAGCTATATTTTTTTATTTAAATTAAAAAATTCGTTTGGATAGGATCCATCTAAAAGAGCGATCCAAGAATATTCTTAAAACTTGTAGAAGGAAGGTCTGTGAATGATTTTCCAACTAAATAAAACCAAAATTAACACATTTGGTGAAAGATATTGATGATAGATCTGGAACCCACAAGCCATACTAATGATTTTTAATGACATGCACCGGACTTGCCAAAAAATTGTCCACAAAGTGTAACATCCTGCTAGCTTCTAATATGCCATAAATTACGTATGAAAATTTTTCGAATTTTGATGTAAAAAAAAACTCTTCACAAAAAATCATTCGACATTCGGAGTCGGCGTAAAACTCCAGGTTCCACAATTTGTGTTACAACATCAAGACGCACGCCACAAATTGTAGGGGAAGTTCGACCAAAATCGCTTAAGCCGTTATAGCGCCCATTAAGTAAGTAAGTAATGTTAAATCCATAACAGAAAAATACGGCAAGTTTTTAATTAAATTTGTTTCATTGTATAAAATCAACGTTAAAAAACCATGTCAATAAATATTTGTATTACTAAAATAAAGAAAATGGTAAAGTCTTAAAAAATATCGGTTTTGCAATCTATCAAGGGTAGTACATGTACCGAGTGTAATTGATATACTACAACTTTCATTCAGATTATAGCAAGTATGTGTAATGATTAAATTTCTTTATTTATCAATATATACTTATATATCTATAGCGGGAGAGTTTTGAGAGTATAAAAAATGCGTTTTAAGCCGGATGGGACCCACTGATTTAGGCTAGTCTTTAGTAGTCGGGGAGGTTCTTGAAGATTCTACAGCTATCCGCGCTATCACAATTTATTATTGTAGATAATAGAAGTTTGCGGCTAGCAACCAACCCATCCGTGTTTTTCTATGACAGAAGTTGTTGGAAAACCCCAAATTTGTACTACATTACCCTCATCACCTGCGTTACCAAGAAGAAACTATTTAAACACCGCTACTCTTTCATTTCAAAAATGCAACAAAACTAGCATGAGATAAATTTCACAAATTTTAATGTTAAAATAAACTACATCATAACGTTTCTTACATCTCCAAATGGGTTACTCATTCAAACATAGGTATCCAAAAATGCAAAAGAAAATGTTAATTCATATTACAATACTTTAACTGCAAGTTACGAGTTCATTAACAAAAATTCAATATGTGTGTGTATGTTTCTTTTTATCTTTGTGTTTTGAAAGTTGCTTAAATTATATTTTGTGAACTTTGCAAAGTTTTTTGCTTGATATAATAAAAACAACAAAAAAATAGCTCCCAAATAAAAAATGAGAAACTATGTATGAAGATAATATATATACATATATAGATATTTTTATTTATACATAGAGATGATACATGGCGGTTGAGCGAAAAAAGCTTAGCACTGTCAATATGGATCACTGCAATTAGTGATAAGCTTTTCTCACCGGTCATAAAATTCAAGGAATTTAGTAAAATGGCAAAGATAATAAAAACATAGCACTCACCTCTCCCGTGCTGTTGCAGTCGTTGGAAATAGTTAGCAGTTGGTATATAAAAGGGCATATATGGGTATATATGGTGTGATTATGGGGATATGCACTTTGCGTGTACTCATAAGCTGAGCTTATGGCTTATTGCTAATGCACGCTACATTCAGCATACTCGAATAAATTATTATATTTTCTTTTTGATCATTACTATGATTTTTTTTGCTGTTTTTCTGTTTTTTTTTTAATGTGATTAATTGAACTTCAGTCAGTGGTGGTTTACTATTATGCCAAAAATAGTTAAATTTTCTTTTTTTAACCCATTCCCGCCGGCTGTACTTTATAAAGTACAGCAAATTGGGATTTTTTCCGAGATTTTTTTAGGACACGCTTTAATCGATTTCGACCAAGCTGGCAGTCCTGTGGTTAGTTGACAGTCCAATCTAAGCCGTTAATTTTTTTTACCGTTATTGAACTGACATTGTGTCATTTGTGATGTGTCAAAGTCACTCAGTTACAAAAAGTTTTGATCTTTTAAGAGGTGTATGTCTGTGAAGTGAGAAAATAGTAAACTGTGATTAAATATATTTATTTATTAAAAACGTGTATAGAAAAGCATTAGAAAGAATACTACAAACAAGATTTTTGCGGTAAGTTCAATTTTATTTATTTTTCTACCCTCCAAAGTTTGGTGTACTTTAAAAAGTACAGCCGGCGTATATGGTATACATTTTTTGTTTTTTCTCCACCGAATTTAGAAATGACTTTCCGTGGCAAAAATAGCTTTCGAGGTCTTCAGGAAGCAGTTAATGCTCTTTTGTTTGATGATGATGAAGGTAATGATGATATCATTCCGGATTTGGTCATCATTCCTCCGGAGCTAGACCAACTAACTGACACGGAAGAGTTTGATGAAGATAATTTAGACGAAAATATGATGCCGGCAGATGTGCTCGGACATATTGAACTAGACATTGATGAGGATATGATTGATTGCAATAAATCGACGGCCTCTGCATCAGCTGCAGTGATAGACTCAACACTAGATGAACCATCAACTTCTGCAGCAGCATCGCGACAGAACTCAATTTCAGAGAAATACCTATCTATAGGTAATAAGTTGGCATTTGCTTTTTACTCATCATACAAATTATACATAATCCCATGTTTTTTACTTTCCTTTTACAGATACCCGAAATTGTAAATGGCTTAGAAAATATCCAAGGTATAATTTCGAATACAATGACAGTGTTTATGTTGAAACATTTGATACAACAAAGGAAAGTTTTGATGAGTACACACCAAATATGATTTTTAAAGAGTTTTTAACGGACGAAATAGTTCAATACATGTGGGACCAAACCATGTTATATGCACACTCCGATAAAAACAATCCAAACTTTACAATTGACGTAGAGGGGATGAGAATATTTATAGGTATCTTGTTTGTTACCGGTTACCATGAGATACCAACTGAGCGTTCGTACTGATCACTTGACGAGGATCTTGGACTCAATATTGTTTCAGAAGCCATGTCAAGAGATCGCTTTCTCGAAATAAAAAAATATCTGCATCTTGCAGATAACAAAGAAATAAATAATTCTATAGACAAAATGTTTAAAGTTAGACCACTAATGACAATGTTGATTGCACGTTTTCAGCAATTCGGTTATTTTCACTCGAATTTATCAATTGATGAATCAATGATAAAGTACTTCGGCAAGCATTCAGCAAAACAATTTATAAGAGGTAAACCCATACGTTTTGGTTACAAGGCATGGATGCTAGCTAGCTCTTCCGGGTATTGTTATGATTTGGATGTTTATTGTGGAAAAAATACGTCCGAAGCTCGAAATATTCCGCTAGGCGCAAGCGTTGTATTGAACTTTGTGGACAGGATTCCCAATCCCGAGAGACATGCAATTTTTTTCGACAACTATTTTACCACCCATTCCCTAATGAGACAGCTAGCAAACATGAAGTTCAAAGCAACTGGTACCGTTCGCGAAAACAGAATTTCAAATTGCAACCTTGATATCAACAAGATTTTCAAAAAGCGTTCCCGTGGAACTTACGATTATCGTTACGATACTTCCAATGATATCCTCGCAGTTAAGTGGGTGGACAATAGCGTTTGCTCGATGCTCACAAACTTTGATACAATAACACCTGTGAATTATGTTAAGCGCTGGTCTCGCGAGAGTCAAAGCAAGATCAACGTTCCACAACCAAATTTATATGCCACTTACAATAAGCATATGGGTGGCGTCGATAATATAGACCAAAATGTAAATGCCTATCGTATATCACTGAAGGGAAAGAAATGGTGGTGGGTAATTTTCACTTATCTTCTTGATTTGACCATGACAAATGCTTGGAAATTTTATATATCACTCAATAACAAAAACGATAAATTTAATACACAACTGCAATTCAGGCGTGTAGTTGTTCGGAAATATTAGATAGAAGGCAAATCACGGGCCTCTAGGAAAAGGCGTGCACCTTCTTCATCTGTTGAAAGAAACACCCATGGCCATATTCCACAAAAAAATGACTCGCAATTGCGTTGCGTCGTATGCCATCAACGCACAATTTGGTCATGCGCTATGTGCAGAGCAGAAAAACCCTTTGCATAAAAAGAGATTGTTTCGCTCAATACCACACATAATATCTAAAACTATTTCTTTTTTCCTTTATTTATGATTCAATGTTAATAAATAGATATGGACTCGTAAGTGTGAGCACATTCTGTAAATTTATGTTTTAATGAAAATAAAACCGTTTGTTTGGTAAATCCCATTTTTAGTTTTTGAAATGAAAAAAATGTATATACTAACGCCGGCTGTACTTTAAAAAGTACAGGCTGGGGAATGGGCGTGGCATGAAAAAAAATTGTTTAAAAATTATTTTTTGCATCTAAAGGTCAAAAGTAACTGTTGTATGAAAAATCATGACGATCGGTCCACGGGTTCTGTACCCCGGCGTTAATGGGTTAACCCATTTCCAACCGCGCTGCAAAAATTTTAAAATTTTTTTATTTAAGGTACATTTTAAGATTAATTACGGCCCCCTGATTCCAAATCTGTCATCAAAAAATTTCTACCTCTTCCCGTTTTCCCGATATGTCAAAAATTAAAGTGTTCGATTAATCGAACACTGGCGGTGAACACATACCATAAAATCCCATACAAATGCGAAATGTCAATTTTTCCCGCCAAATGATAGCGCTTTGACATTTCTTTTGTGTGTTTCAGAAGAAAAGACTTGTTTTGTGCCTGCTTATCATATTCTTACATTTTAATAGTTTTTCGAAAAATAAATGGTGAGAATCTATTAGAATATAGTTTCGTTTGATGTATAATTCCGAGTGTTTGTATTGTTCCTCGATTCCAGAATTGCAAAATGGCACGTTCAAAGAAAACAACAATGAGGGAGATTGAAGATATTTTAGAGAATTGGAGCGATGACGAAAATCCGGTTCAGTGTGTCAACGTACTCCCACCCAATGTACATGAACTATCCGATGAAGAATTAATCGACGAGAATACCATCGCAATTAATGAAGATCAAACTGCTTTGACTGAGATTGCCGGCTATTTGGAAATTGAGAGAGAGCGAAACATTCATATGGATATTGCATATGAAGAGGTTGTGGAAACTCAACCGGAGGCTTTGCCATCAACTTCCAAATCGGATGCTGAATCGACTGGTCCACCTCAAAAGAAACCGAGAGTCAGCTACAAGCCAGTGAGTTCATTTGGAACTCCAAAATGGTCCAGGAACAAAGGAAAGGAGGAGTTTCATTACGATATATCGCCTCAGGCAGCTCCGTTGACCGATATGCAGAAAGATGTGTGTGAGTTACTAAAGGATCTGTCACCAATACAATTATTCTCAAAGCTTTATGATGGGAAGGTGTTGGATTATGTCATAACTGAAACTAACCGATTTCCGGCCCAGAACAACGCTGGTTTTCATTTGGACGTGGTTATATTGAAAAGATTTTTGGGGATTTTACTGATATCGGGCTACCACACTTTGCCTTCAATTGAGGATTATTGGTCTTCGCAGCTGTCAATGGGAATTGCAATAGTACAACAGGCAATGTCGAGAGCTACGTTCGTGCATGTGAAGAGATACATCCATTTTGCGAATAATGATGAATTAGATGTTAATGATAAGATGGCCAAGGTACTATGTATAAATTATTACACTATCGTTATTCAAGTTTCCTTATTTATATTTTAATGATTTCAGCTTCGTCGATTCTTTGACATCATAAACAGAAAGTTCAAACAGTTTGGCATTTGGTCAGAGTTTTTGTCTATAGACGAGCAGATGGTGCCTTATTTCGGCCGTCACAGTTGCAAAATGTTTATTCTGGGAAAGCCGATTCGTTTTGGATATAAACTTTGGTGCCTCTGTTCGTCAACGGGCTATTTGTTTAGTTTTATACCATACTGTGGACAATCCGATGAATACAACAGAGAGCTTGGTCTTGGAGCTGATGTCGTTCTCCGTTTACTCAGCAACGTCGAAGCACCTATGCGTCACGTGGTATTTTTCGACAACTTCTTCACTTCCTATCATCTTCTGTGCCTGTTATCAGCAAAGGGGTTCTGCGCCACTGGAACTGTTCGCTGCAATCGTGTAGCTGGGGGTGCTATAAATATGAAGACCGGTAAAGATCTGCCTCGCGGCGCACGTGATTATATGTACGATTCTAAGAACCAGATAACCCTTTGTCGCTGGCAAGATAATAAGGAGGTCACCATTGCTACAAACCATGATCTGATTCTGCCACTCTACCCTGTTCGGCGTTGGCAAAAGGCAACTAAAGCTTCTAAGAAGAGCCTGGGAGAAAATGGGAAATTTGTCAACGTGAATCAACCTGCTGTGCTTCACAATTATAACAAAGGAATGGGTGGCGTTGATCTCCACGACAATGGCATTCAAAATTATCGAGTAAACATACGTGGAAAGAAATGGTACTGGCCACTTTGGATAAACACCCTAAATTCTTCCACTGTGAATGCATGGAAATTGCATTGTTTGGTCGCGAAATATAAGAATGAGAAGTCAATGAGCCAAAAACAATTCAAGTCGTCAGTCACTGAGTCTCTTTTGTTGACCGATGAAAAAGAAGCATTGGAGGTGGATGAAGATCTGGAGTTCCAAAGACCACGCAACTTACCAAATGTGGTTGGTGAGCACCTCATCGTCCGTCAACCTCAAGGGAAATGTCGTCGATGTCAATTGAAAGGCTGTGGAAAACCAACAGTTTGGATGTGTGAAAAATGTGCCAAGCATATGCACTCGAAGTGTTTCAAAGATTTCCATGAAATACTATCTAAATAATCAAAAATAGCCAATATTCAATAAACACTTGTTTTTACTGAAATAATCTTGTCTATTCATTTATATTACGATATGTTGTTATATTACGATATGTTGTATGTGATGACCGCCACTGTTCGATTAATCGAACATCTATTTTGAGTAATACCTGTGCCATCCATGTTTTGTCAGGTGTTGATTTTTTTATTGTAAAATAATATTTGGTTATTTGCCTATAAGACCTCATGTTTATTTTTTTAGTTTTATTTATTTACATATTTTTAATATAATTTAAAAAAAGGTCTACCGGCAAGGCATTTTTCAACCCCTCCCCCAATCAAACTAAGGGGGAGTTGGGGGTTGGTAAATATAATTTTCAAATAGCCAAAATATCAAAGTATGATACTCACTATCGTCCTGATATCATTTACCTTCACAGCTAAAACAATTATTCAAAATAGACAACTTTGCTGTTCGGTTAATCGAACACCAGTTGGAAATGGGTTAACTTTTTTTTAGCTTTAAATTTAGTTATTTTAAATATCTAAAACTGTCTATACTGGCAGCTATATCAACAGTGCCCTTTAAGGTCCACCTGTGCTCATATGTACATATGTATATTCTCCATTTTCATTACAAAATTCGGAGCATCACTCAGGAATTCTCTGGTGCATATGTATGTATTATATATGTATATAGTACATTATATATTTATTTTTTCAGTTATTTAATTAAAAATGTTGCGGAGACCTAGAAGACTCGCAACGTAATGATTAACGTGCCGGACAGAAACTGGTTCTAGTTGTAGTCGCCGTTGGAGACGAGCGCATCTGGGAACGGAGAAAATCTTATCCTGTAATTCTCCTTTGGGCTTGTCAAGTTTTCTTCTAAGACGTTCAATGCATACTTGGCATTGTTGTTTGTTCGCCAAAACAAAAATTAGCGTTAAACCTGCATATATGTACATATGTACATATTTATGTAGGTATACATCGTTTTGTTTGTGTATATGTTTTTTTTGTTTAATACAAACGTAATTCAGTTTTCAACTGAGAATAAAAATAAGTATCCGAATTACTTACAGGAGTGGTCACGATACTTGTTGTCAATTAGATGTATTCTCGAAGCGACTTCTATGGAGCTAAAGGAAAAAGGAAGTTCGTAACTTAGGCGAAACAGGTCTGGGCTCTATCCATTTGGCTATTTTTGATACGAGTTTCCAAAAGTTGGTCAAACTTCTTTCGCCTGAGCGAGCTGAATTCAAGGTTGCATACAAAAGAAAATATCTCATGCAAGAAACTGTTTCCGATTGTGTGTGCGCAAGCATTTCAATAACTGCATAAACTTAAAAAAAACTTGCAATACATATGGTTAAATTTTAAATATAACATATGGACGAGCAGACGTACGGACGGGGACATAAAATCGCTCGGGCATAAAAACAGATTAATTTTAAGAAAGCTGCATTTAAGTCAAATTGTTAAGATATACCCTGATGCAAAAACATTTCATTTCCCACTACTAAAAAATTTACTATTCTGTACCTAATAAATCACATGGCTAAGCAAATAATATCAATAATAAAATTTGTAAGATTGGCATCCTGCTCCCCAATTTTAAATAAACGAATCTAAGGCTATTTTGTCAAACTATGGATACAACACTTGGTATACATATTCTTACGTGTTTTCTCATTTTCTCATTGACGTATACAATTCCTTTTTATTAATCAGAAGAATTAAAAATGACACACTTTTCTTAAAAAGAACTCGGTCCGCTTTACTTGTTTATATTATTTTTCAATTTCACAGACATTTTAGTAGTAAATTGTAAATATCGTAACACAAACACTAGCAGAAAATGTTCTTAAACAAAAAAGGTCGAAGACAACTATCGCCAGAATTGTTTTTTTTTTGTTTCCTTGACCCAAACAAATATTTTTTATTCCCAAATCCAAATAAAATCAATCATTTTGTGATATTTTAACTAAATTCTCACAGATACATAAAAGTAAGTAAATTATATTGTTATAAGAGATGTACTTATAATATTGAAAATAATTAGCGATTTAATTGTTATCTTTTGCTTCGCGTTACGTAATACAACGCTTCGTTGGAATATAAGTGTTATTGATTGGTTCGCTCAAAATTTTAGCTAACCCTCAATTTCAATTAGTAGTGCATTTGATTTTTTATGCCGCTTATTTAATAAAAGTGAAATAATAATTTTCATTTTTCAAAATTTCTAAGTATTTTCAATATACTATTTGCATTATAATATATTATATATTTTACAGATTATAATATTTACCACTCGTAATTCTTTGAACTTGATATGTATTTAAAAAAAACAGCACGCTTTTATTTTGCTTTCTTTAGATCACATTCGTCAAACACACAAAAGTTGTGCTAAAAACTAAAAACGAAAAACCTTATTATGTGTTCCTTTCACATTTTCCCATCTGTATCACAAAGCTGCTCCAAGGTGATTGGATTAAAAACAAACATCAATGCCAAAATGCTGCTTTGCTGGGCAATGTGTGCAGCTGCTGTAAAGACCGCTACTACTACCTTGACCAACGTCATCTACAAATACACACAATGACAGTCAAGCCGGCCTTCGTCTCAATGCTAATATTGCATAGTACTTTTTTCCAGGATTTTCGTTTTCTTCCAAGGCTTTATTTTCTATGCAGCTTTTAGCTTCAACAGCAGGCTGGATTTAAAAGTTCCAAGGTTAACTTGATAGTTGCTGAGGTAATGTTTCTTCTTCTTGTTGTAATAATTAATTTATTTGCTTGAAATTTACAAAATTAAATACTCTGTAAAATGGCTTTCATAATTAGTGGAAAAAGAATGTATTTAATGTATTCACGTTTGAGCATTTCAATAGCAAGTTAACTGAAACAAAATGATATTTTTTTGACTTGTTAATTATACAAAGTTTATTGTTTGCAGTTTCGGTTTTATTTAGTATAGGTTAGGTCGGGTTTCCTCTAAAACCTTTTCATATTCTTAAGGAATCTCGTCAGGGTGCTAATTTCGACTGTTTCAAGATCGTCAAGTTCATTAAAGAAATAGCTACACAAAGCTTCATCTCTCCTTGATGTCTGGTCTCCTCCTCCAGAGGCCCCTAGGTTTGTTACATGCGCACCTATTAAAGAATTCCCGGTTAGGATTGCAGTCATCATCTTAATATCCTGTCTTGCGCTTGTAATTTGACATGTGAGTTCAGCCTGTCATCTGTCCTTTGCCATGCTAACACATTTCCAGTCTATCAATAGCTTACATATCTCTAGAAGGACGCCAGACGCTGAGTCGTTTATATAACTAATCGGCTAATGTCATGACTTCACGAGCCAGTTCATGAGATTCACGGCCTTCAAGGTAGCCATAAGCTTTGCCTGCAAACCAGTGCAATAACCAGGTAGACGAAAGCAGAAAGTCATACCCCGTAGTTCTTAAAATATCCCTCCAGCTACTCTTCCATCAAGTTTAGACCCATCTCTTATTTCTACACTCTTCCCTTTCGGGCAGATGCGTCATGAATTTTATTGAGGTCGAGTCGGTCGGAAAAGCGGAGTCGGTTATCATAGGCATATTCTTGAGTTATTGAACTGTGGCCAATGTAAAAACATGCCCATTTCCTAACCGACTTTAGTCCTACGGCGGCGTTGCATGCAACTTTCTTAGCATACACATCTACCGGGAGGAAATTAAGTAACACAGTAAGCGCCTTCGCGGCTTTCGTTTTCATAGCCCCAGTAATTAACAGAGAACCTGTCCGCTGAATTCTCATTACTTTCTTAATACTTACTTTCTTGGCGAGAGCCTCCCATCAGACTATCGTGCCATAACAATGGATTTGTTTGACAACCGCCATGTAAATCCTTACAACAATCTTGGATCATAAGCCCCAGTTCTTGCCTACAGCCCTGCTGTGTGAGTGAAGAGCCGTCATGGCTGCTTTTCGGACCCTTTCGTTAACGCCGACCCCAAACTTAATTTTTTATCTATGATCAGCCCAGGATACTTGGCTTGTTCCGTTCTTCTCAGCATGACGCCTTTTAGAACTAAATTTTCCATTATCATCTGCGTATGTTGTCACTTTGACCCTGCTACTTTGGATTTCTTTTCACAAGATATCGACGGCGATATTCCACAGTAATGGTACTCCTCCTTGAGGTGCGCCAGCTCCGCTTTATTTTCTCTCTCCATAAGAAACGTCTTAATGAACGCAGTCATATAGCCAAGAATGATAAAAAGCAAGATTGCGTCTTCCGCGCTGAGATCAACTGATGATATAGCAAAGAAAAAGTTCTGAAAAATAAGAGGATGAAGCGTAGAAGAAGTGAGCAAATGACAGAATATTTCAAAGCTTTATTGGCAATGTTTATGTAAAATAAAAACAAGTTACATTTATTTCGTCAACGATTTGATGAATGTTGTCATATCGGCATGGAGAGTACTAGTGGTTCGAGGAAAGTGCAATCTTGTATTTTATTATTCTTGTCACATAGCCCCAGCTCGCGGAGCGGTGAAATTAAAAACTGTTATTGTTAATGGCACCTTCTATGTCTAGAAAATCGCTAGGCAGTATCCTTTGTAGTGCAAAGATTTTTAAATGTTAAAGATAAGGCTGTGGAAGGCTGCCTCCTCACTCTTACTCTTAAAGTATTCACGTTAGGCAAACCAGAGTTCTCCCCACATTATCTCTCTTATGTAAATAGTCAGAAAACACTCCAATGTCTTCAAAAGAACGGACGATGGCCCACTTTGTCTGAAATCTATGGGTTTGTTATGTGATTTATGTGAAACTTTCCCCGCCTTTGGGATACAGACTGCCTTAACATGAAACCCATTTTTGTGGTACATAAAATAATGTGGAAAGATGTGGTAAAATTTGCGAAGGTATTTGTAGTAGCTCTCGGGCTCTTAAATATTTTTCAATACAATAATTTTTAATAACAAATTTTTAAAGCAATTGCAAATTCGCAAATTTGCAGAAGAATGGGAATGATTACAATTTCATGCTTTTTTCCACCTTAGCGAAACTATGCGGTGATGACCTTGTAATCGAAATAATTTCAATAAAACTGGTTTTGAGCCACTAGTTCTGAAAAGAATTTTACAAAGTCTATTATCATAAGAACGACATTTGTTCGACTCTTTAAAGTTTAGTGAAACATTTATGTAGGATTTCTAGTTGGTCAGCAATTCCGCTAGTCTCTCTTAAGACTTCACACCCAATAAATGAGTATAGCTTCGTGTACGTTATTCGCAAATTATATTTTATTGCAAAACGTGTGTGCGGTAGGTTTACAAAAATATAAAAGTTAAAACTAAATTATTAAGTAAAAGAACTTAATACGCGCAGTGGCGTTTTCTATTCGCGAACGTCCTACTTCAACCTCGTACTTCAACTGCTGTTTTATTTTGAATTTTGTTCGTCTACCATTCGGTTTCGTCTAGTTTGGTAAGTTTAAGGTGAGTAACTCTGCCTTCATCTACAATCCATTACCCTACATCCAGCACTACATGAATAGGTATTTCTCAACTTCTACCTTCGAAATATTTCGGAACTAGCAAGTTAAACGGCTGCATATCTGCACGCGCAGTCAACGCTCGCATCTCCAATATGAAAAACGAAATTTGGTTTTATTCATTTCTTACCAATCTACTATAGTTATCAATATTGTCTAACTTGATTAGTACAGAATATTTCTAAGGAATTAAATTCACTCTTTCAATACCATATACTGCCCTTACATTGACCTCTCTACTCCTATGGTTTAACCTTATCTATATGAAATTTCATTGTTATTCATAGTCCCTAATTGGCAAGTGTTAATCAAATGATTATCGTATTTGTACAAAATTATATCATGCTCATATTGTATTCTAACCCCTTTGCCCTTGTCAATTTAACGCAATTAATACGACGTTCGAGATTATGTAAAATGAAATGTTGACATAGCTACACTTTTGTATTATGTACATATGTGCGTATGCATAGGGTTAAAAGGGATCTATGAGACATCAACTCACTTGTTAAATCTTAACATGAATATTCAAATATAAATATCTACATATGTATGTGCGTCTGTCTAACTTATGCTTAAGCAAATTCGAGTTATATCGAGGGTGCTAAGGTTACAAGTCACACACAATTTACATATTTCTGTCAATATTTGGGGAATTGAATTATCACACTAGAAATCACATTCATTAATTACTTAGACACATACATACATATGTGCGCAGTTTGTGCAAAGTCGCATAATTGTATCACTTTCCCTGAGTAAGAGCTTACCATATTCGTTGGAGTATTTTTGTAATAAATTTAATGTGCGCTTGGTGAAGACTTCTGCTGAAAGATTTCTAAAGTTTACTTTCCCTGTGGACTATTAAAATACTGATGTTTGTATGTGCATACATTTGGTATGGAAGTTTAACAATAATTTGATCAAAAGTGATTAGTTTAGGCGAAATGAGTGGAGGCGTAACTGGGCGGTAACATTAGATAGGATATCGAAACTGGTAGCAAGGCTATGACATAGTTTTTAAAAATCTTTATATCTGATTAACAATTATGAAAAAAATTCACCAGCCTGTCAATTTTCAAGTTAACTACGCCTAACATCAGCAAAGATGATTTCAACCCTCTAATGAGCCCAAAAATATCCACCATAAATTCCGTAAGCAAACGTGCTGTAATTTTTATAAAATTCTGATGGTTATGATGATATTTACATATTTTTAGGCCTTTTTTGAGCATAAAAATGCATACACATCTACCCCAGCCTAGTAATGATAAAATAAGCAACTTGTAAGAAACTGGAAGTGTTGCGCAATTCCTGAATTTTTAGTCACTGGAAACTTCCACTTTCTTGCTATCAAATTGAATAGGCTATAAAACTGGATACCTAAAGTTTTCCGAAAAAGTCGAATTGAATACTTTGAAGTACATACATTATCGAAACTTGTTGAATTTTAGGAAATTTCGTAAAAAGTTGTAAACCTTTATTTATGTAAATTCTGCTTTAGAAATAGCTATATCTTTATAAGTAATTAATATTACTTATTATTAAATTTATTACATGTTTATACCTACATATGTACATACGTAATATAGTAATAATACTTCATATTCTTAACAATCATAAGTTGCACTAATGGCGCTCAATAGAAAATCTGTCAATAACCCAAAAGAATACTCTTTTGACTACTTACATTTTCACTGTTCTCTTATCAACACTTGTTGTGACTCCTCTACCTCTCACGATTGAGAGACTGGATTTTCTATGGTTTACTCATTTTTCTTCTTTCTTTCATTTTTGGTTTGATTTATCACTTCTTGGCTTTGCATAGAACGTAGATTATAAAGAAGTTGCATTACTCCCATTGTTCTTCTAACAGATTGTTGCGCCCGATCACCATACCAGGAAATAGTTATACCTAGTCTAGTGATTTTCAAGTTTAAAACAATGATGTTTCTACGCGATTTATTTTGTCATGCAATTTTTTTGTAAAACATATGAATAACTTTTAAATTATTAATGACCTCCTAATCGCTGTACGATGGCTCTAACAAACGGGTGACTATTTTTTATACTTACAAAGTGTGTTTTTTTTTAGACTGATAGAACTTTCGAAAGATATAGCTGGCACTTGACAGCTGGTAAATGACATTTTGTTTTGGAATTTCCGTTCAGTATAGCGCCGCAACAGCGTTTACCAATTGTGGAAATTTACTTTAAAAATCAGTGTTCTGTTCGCCAAACTCGAAATCGAAAAATTGTGTTGAATGATGAAGCACATTTTTAGCTAAACGGATATGCGAATAAACAAAATTGCCGTATATAGAGTGAGAATAATCCTCATGAAACTCTCGAGACAAAACTGCATACCGATAAATGCACCGTATGGTGCGGTTTACATACTGGAGGCATCATCGGTCCTTATTTCTTTGAAAATGAGGCCGGAGCGAATGTTACTGTCAATGGTGATCGTTACAGATCAATGATTACCAAATAATTTTTTCCAAATTTGCATAACATCGACCTGCAAGAATTTTGGTTCCAACAAGATGGTGCCATGCCTCATACTGCCATTCGAACTATAGATTTGTTGAAAGAGCAATTTGGCGATAACATTATGTCAAAAAATGGTACAGTGAATTGGCCTACAAGATCATGCGACTTAACCCCATTGGATTATTTGTTTTGGGGTTAAGTAAAGTCTCTGGTTTACGCTAATAAACCAGCAACAATTGAAGCTTTGAAAGCCAGCATAACTCGTGTTATTAACGAAATATGCCTACAGTTGCTCCAAAAAGTGGTTAAAAATTGGACTTATCGCATCCGATTCACCAAAGCTAGTCGTGGCGGACATATGCCAGAAATCATTTTTAAATATAAAATGTCACAAAAATATCTTTTAAATAAACAAAATTGGAATCATACTTCATTTTTTATGTGTTTTATTTCAATTTAAAGTTCTATCAGTCTTAAAAAAAACACCCTTTACTTATATATTAGCCGTTTTGTCGGGGCGTATAAGTAATCTGTGTTCTATGTCAACTATCACCACGTTCCCCGGGGCGTATGAGTAACTGTGGTGAAAAATACGTACGCCCCAAGGTGGGGTATTTGATCAGGCTGTCGTGGATTAATTAAAAATGTGAAATGTTGATATCTCCATATTATTTGATATCGGCAAAAAGTATATAAAATTCTGCATAGCCAAATGCAAAAATAAATATCTTATAACGAACGATATCGTCACAGAACGCTTTACAAAATGCATATTTGTTCAATATTCCACTATGTTCAAGGCGCGTTATACATTTCGCAGTGATTATAAGAGCAAATTTTTTTAATTTCACAAGAAATTCATAATCTTATTTTAAAACGTTCAACTTAAAATATTATACTCATTTCTAAACGAAATTGTGAATGCAGTACATGCGTGTAAATATTTTATAAAATTATATGTCTCTTATTTAATACTTTAAGGAAACAATTGGACGTATAGTTACTTAGGTAGTGCAATGTAGTTGTTATTAAAACTTCTGTATAAAAAATATATATGTCGGAACTATATTGCCAAAAAAAATTAAGTGGCTTTTTTGTGTCTTTTCTGAAATATTTAGGTTTTGGTGCTGCCAATTTTGCCAAATTGTGACATTTCGGCAGATATTTATGTAAAATATACGACGTGGTTTAAAGGTCGTGAAATAATATATGTATATCTGATTGAACTAAATATCTTGAAATCATATTTTAAACAGATTTTTAAATTTCTATTTAAAAATATTATAATGTTAATTTTATTGTTAGAAATACGAAATATGCTCATTATAACAATGAATTTAGAAAATATAGGGAAAATTTCACTTGCAAAGGTAGCAGAGAAAAAAAACATCAAAATATTTTGAACAGGTTTCTCATTACTTCCGACCTCATTATGTGTAATAAGAAAACTACATCAAAATTTTTCAACAACTAAGTAGTAGGTCTAAAAATTTCGCAACCTATATGATAATACTTCTTCAGATATACGTATATTATTTTTTACCCAAATTTATTTAAATCGGCAATATTAATTTTTGAGCTCATGGGCAGTATAAGGAAATTATTGGGAAAAAAGACAACAACAGTCAGGAGTGGAAAAATAATCATACTAAACAATTCACCAATTTGGTATTCCGGGCTTATAAAACGTCCATTTGATATCATCATTCCATACACGATGACCCCGGATGAGCTATCTAACTCTCAGCATTCGTACTTTGGCGTACACTAGTATTAAAAAGACAACGAATATTAAGGATCTATTACCAGGGCACTTTTAGATACTGATAATGGCTTTAGAAATGTACTCCTTAATGCAGCTTTTAAATAGCTGCTAGGCAAATTTACTCGCATCCTCCTTGTAAAGAAGGGAATCCGATTGGAAATGGGAGAGACACGCAAATCTCTCTGTATCGCCATATGGTGGACAACAATAAACATGGTACAAAGAGCGACACTCGCCTGGCGTCTTTTCTGATCACTCACAAATAGGCACAAGAGTCGGCAGTGGAATTTACTCGCATAATTTTTTTTTCATCCATTGTATTCGGCTGCTGGATCACTGCAGATGATAAGAGAAGCGACCGTATTTCTGATCAAATTGTTTATCAAGCTGCAGTCAATGAATATCAATCAACTCAGATAGTCAGCTAGCTAATAAAATACTCGATTACTGGAAAGCCTCTTCAAGAAAATCGATCGATTGCAGACAGCTTGAACCCCACGATAAAGTGTGGGTCATAGTAATATACAGGCAACTGCGTAGCAGGTGAGCTGACAACGCCTTGTCAAATGCACCGACACGGATAACATTCTGGAAACCCTAGCGAAGGTATAGCTTTATCAAAAACAGACAAATCAATCATAGACCGCAGAGTCCACCTGTGGGACATCGCGGGAGATCTTGCCTAAATACGGCAATTCAAGGTCTGGGCATCTCATCCACTTGGAATAATCTCAGCTTAGGCTGGTGACTCGGATTATCATTGGTCACTTCATAATGGAGATTTTATTCTTTATGTAATTTCCCTCTGTTAGTATAAAGAAAACGTCATTGCTTTCCCAAAGATTTTTTTTGTTGGCAAACAACGGAGAGCGATGAATTCCGTAGTTATCTGAAGTAAGACAATTGCTTACATTTTTAGAGGAGCGGAAAAGAGAAATAATAAGCCTTGGCAGGGGTGTCACAATGGGACACAATGTCTAAATTTGCAGCCACATCAACCTAGCATAACCGAAACTACGCTTCCGGTCATATTAGGCAGCAAGCAGTCTAACGATTTGACTGTCTTAGGAATGCAAAGACAGTGTCACTTTGTTGGCGTCTCGGTTTAATTAAAAGAAAGGCTATAATTGCAATGCACAAAAATAATTAAAGTAAGGATAAAGGTTTTTTTTAATAAACGATTGTCCGGCCTTATCGGACAACGAAAACGGGCTGATTTTCGATTCAAAGTCTAAATTAGATCACTTAGAACTCCACTACAGACGTAAGCTACGTCAAGTCCTAGTAAAGGAGAATCGGAGATGGTGTGAGTAGATCCGCAAGGGCACGCCTCAAAGACCAGCCATTGTAGCGAGACCATTCTACCAACAAACCAAACACTTAAACTAAACATGTCAAAATAATTAGATTTAAATTTAAATTACTCTTCAACGCAGCTTGAAGCCAACCATAATCGTGAGCTATAAAAAATCCACTTCAAAGCGAAAACATTTCGTTAACATTTTAATACATTAAGTTACACGCGCATGACAACAATGAAAAATTCCCATCCACACACAAATCAACATATCTCACATGGATATCCCTCTGCCAATGGCCAACACCAAATAGCCAGCAAAAGTTATTGCATGCTTTCAACTATAATATACGAATGTTGCTGGCGCCTTTTCCATCCATTTCAACATCCAACACATACATATATATGTAATTTAATCGCTCGCTACATTTCTACTTTTATAAGTTTTTTATATTCGTACGAGACGTCTTGAATTTTATCACTTCTTCGAGAGGAAAATGGCGAAATCCTAGTGCAGGATATTCGTCTCTATCAGCCGTTAAGTGTTTTGCTGTGGGATGTGGGATGAAATTTGTCGCCAAAATTGAAAAATAAAAACGTCAGCTGTATTGGCATTTTGCCGCCGATTTTATTACACTTGGTTTTAGTTGTTATTCCAACTACGTATTGCTTTGATTTTATTGTTGTTGTTTCATGAATGTGTTTGCTTCCTACCGACTGTCATAAATCCGGCAACACAAAACGGATATGTCGTTGAATACTCTTAGTGTGGAGATCGATATGGATGCACACACACACACATGTACACTGGCTGACGTAGTTACGTAAGTGACACATGTCAGAGCGCAAAAACGTTAGAATATGTACGACAATTTCGTTATCTTATTTTGCTATGGCGAATGCAATAAACGTAGTAATTTTGAGAATGAAATATGTGGACGAGTTTGAGAATGTTTTTGTTTTTATGTTGTGCCATCTGAAGAAAAGTAAATATCTACATTTATGAGTGCAGGTGCATGTCTCTTTTTTATTTTGTTTGGCGACTCAGAAGCACCAAGAGCCTATACTCCGTCAGTGTCGAAGTGGAACCTAAGCCATATTTCCCAATGTCTTGTTTGAATACATCTTAGGCCCTAGAGTAAAGTTGTTCATGGGGTAGCGTACAGAACACTGCGAGCTCTGTCTAGTGAAGTGAGCTGAGTCTGGTTTATAATAAAATGTTGTATATTTTAGAAAGAAATTCATTATTTTTGCGTTAAATTGAAGGTTTAATTTAGCATAGTTAGAATGATCCGATTTAGGTCAAATATCAATGTGTTGTTCAATAACCTGTTGTCATTTTATAGGTAATTTCAGAATGCTACTTTCATAGAAACCATCGCCCCTATTCGCAAAACATTAGGACAGTCGTTTATCGCAAGATTCTCTTGAGGCAAAATTTTCACCAGCAAAAGCATGCGCCTTAGACTGGAGCAGGTAACAATCACTTAGCGCCAGATTCGGACTATAAGATGGATATATGAGAACATCCCAATCAAACTTCTGGGACATGTGGTGAGTGATTAGTGTTGCGTGTGGCCTGACGTTATTCTGATGGAACACAAGTCCTCTCCTATTGGACAAAGGAGACCGATTCTTGGCGATTGCTTCCTTTAGACGGTTATACTGTTGACAGTATAATTCCGAATTATGTGCTTCGCCGTAGGAGCGCAACTCAGAGTAGATAATTCCATGTCAATCCTACCAAACACGTAGCAAAACCTTTCTGACCGTTTGCATCGGTTCACCATGATTCGATCTTCAACCAGTTTCGCTTGACGTTTTCGAAAATTACCCACTTTTTTTACCAGTAGCATCTGCGTCAGTAATGCATGGGTTTTTTTTGCGATTCAGCAGTGATTCGCAGATGGAAATTCAGTTCAGGAGAGTTTGGCGACCATCCATCGAGCTTCTTTTTGTATCCAGCCTTACTTACATGGTTTCAAAGGGGTTTTTGTGCAATATTTAACTCATGGGCAATCAAAACAGTGCTTGCTTAAAGATCGACAATTTTTATCTTATTAAATTCGATTATCTATGACGATTTTCCTTCAAGTGCGCGGTGCAATTTCGATATCAAAATTACCAGAACGGAATTGACAAAATCAAAATTGAACATGACTGGCTGTTACAGAAATAGTACCATAAACCCTATTCACAACTTCAGCTGCCTGGCGTGCGTTTTCGTCTTTATCGAAAACAAACTGTAACATATGGTCCCTTTCCCTCTTCACTGGTGTCCTCTTTGACGCATGCTGAAACAATACTGAGTCAAGTAATTACAAAACTATCTGAAAATTGTTTTAGCACAACGCCATATAGGGTAAGCCGATCGTTCTTAAACAACGCGATATACAGATTACTACAGCCATATAATGGATTTTTTTCACGCCGTCCTATATTAATTTACTTTTCTTGTTCCTTTCAGCTATTGAGACTTACAAATGAACACGCCGGAGCAGCAGTAATTTCTAAACTACGAAAAAAGGTGATGTTGGGATCGATTTGACGTAGAGAAGGACAACATTGCTCACCGCTTTTATTTGAAGCAGCACGACATTGAAGCAGCGTTCTGGCATACAAAGACCCTAGATAACAATACGTTCGCACGATCCTGACTCTCAACTTATGTGAGTTTGGGGGTGTGAGGTCATGGGTGGGTTACTGACCTACAGGGACGGTACTAAGCTGGTGCAAATTGGACAGATAAGGAGTATTAGTTCTGGTAGTATGATCACCATACAAAAAAAAAAAAAAACAATTTTTAATATAATTTAAGGGAGTCGAAATGGATTAGATTTTGAACACGCCAGCCGTTGGGCGCACAGTTTTGAAAGGTCGTGTTGTAGAGCCGCCTTACCTGACTGGTGGAGGTGAGCATAGGCTTAAAGCTTGAGTTCGATTATTGTGTTGCTGGTTGTAGGCTTAAATTTGTTTAGCTTCTCATCTTTTAGCTCTTGAATTATTTCTGGCTTATCGATGTACACCTTTTCTGTCAAATAACCCCAAAGAAAGTAGTCCAACGGTGTCAAGTCACATGATCTTGGTGGCCAATTGACATCGCCACCACGTGAGATAACACGGCCATTGAATTTGCCGCACAAAAGAGCCATTGTTTCGTTGGCTGTGTGGCAAGTAGCACCATCCTGTTGGAACCACATATCGTCCACATTCATATGTTCCAATTCGGGCCATAAAAAGTTCGTTATCATCTCACGATAGCGAACACCATTCACAGTAACTGCCTGACCGGCCTCATTTTGGAAAAAATACGGCCCGATGATGCCGCCAGCCCATAAACCGCGCCAAACAGTCACTCTTTGTGGGTGCATTGGTTTTTCGACAATCACTCTTGGATTATCATTCGCCCAAATGTGGCAATTCTGCTTATTGACGAATCCACTGAGGTGAGGTGAGGTGAGGCGATATGCATTTTGATTTGAACGCCCATTTTCATAATAAGCCTGAATAACTTTAACACGTTGCTCGATTGTGTATCTTTCCATGTTCAAATTGGGTTAGTCTGAAATTGAGAAATGTCAAATGAAATGCAGAAAAAATTTGACGTTTGGGTGTGATTCACATTCAACATCGGCCCTTAAAATTTAACCACCCTTTATTATTAAAGTTTTCAAGATTTTCAAGCAAGTGGCAACTATCGACACGCAATAAGCCTTCTCTTCAACCAATCGAACAGTTTGGCAAACATATTTTTATGTTTCATATATTTTCTGCATAATTTCATTTTGTTCGAATTTTCAAACAGGTGGCAACCCTCATAAAGATATGTAGCTATTGACATTCGTACCGAGACGAACAATTTGACACTTTAATACCTCTTAAAAGTTTTGTACAATTCATTTAAATACGAATTTTGAAAGAGGTGGCAACCCTCACCAAAATAAAGTTATGAACTCTCTGCTTTCCGACACGAACCGCTGGTCACCCATATTTTAATATTTCACAACTTGTGTATATTTTAATTAAATTCGACTTTTAAAACAGGTGGTAACCCTCTCCCAAACAAAAAATGTACTTTACGACCTAGCCTTTTACCTACAAAATATACATACAAAATTTCATAAAGATCGGTTGTGCCGTTTTAGACACCGTAACACAAAATTTTTACATACAAGATACAAATTTAATATGACAAGAAAACATTCTCATTTTTAAGCATTTAAAAAATTTAAAAATTAAAATCTAACCATTTTCGAAAGAATTTAGCACATATTGTTTAAATCAATATTATAGTGATTAACAAATTTATTTATTTTATTTATTTATATACAGAATAAATAAAGTATAAAGCATTTATAAAGTTATAAAGCATTTGTATAAAATATTGGAATTAGGATTTGGTAAAATTTGTTTGAATGCGAAAAAAAAAATTTATTTAATTAATACATAAATTTATGAATAATGAAATGGAATTGGATTTGGTTTGAGTATTAAAAAGCATGGACCAAAAATTTAAGTTTAATTTATGATGCCTGATTATTAATTAAATAATTTTTTATCAAAAAGGTCGTATTAAAGATGTTTCAGATATTGGAGGAACTAAAATGTTCCTGAAGAGGTTATGATTCGCACGCTGGTAGATAGCTAGATGATTGATGCGCTGATATTGATGGCATCTGATGATCAGCAGAAGCGAAAAAGAGGAAGAAGCGGAGAGTTTTCAAAGCAATTTGATACTCCAATCTAGACTTTACTTCCAGTGGAAGTCCGCCAAATTGAATAAATTCAGAGATATTTCCAAAAACGCAACGTTCACTTGGATGGTTTTCATTTTAGGACTTATGTAGGGATGCATTTGCCTAAAGTTAGCGTTAGGTTGAACAAACATAACTTCCGAAATATTTCGAGTATCGAACAATTGTCGAACTTATAGTTCTATTTTTTATAATTGTGTACCAGAGAATCAATTTCCCAAAAGAAGCTGGCCGCCTACTTCAGAAATTTTTACTCATTTGAGGGAGTCCTCTACTCTTGCGGTCTCAAAAATCGATTTTTTTTTAATTTAATTTCAATCAGGATTTCGTGGAAATCACATTCCTTTGCATGCTCTTGGGCTCCATAATGTACCCATATCCGGCCGTTTTCAAGAAGTTGAGCGTGGCGCGCCATCTTTTAACGCGTTCCCCCGAAAGTAGGGTTTTTTTAGCTGCCGAGTAAGACTTTTCATAAAAGTATTGGCCCGATTACAGAAATTTGTATATTGAATTAATTAGCGAACATACCGCTATGTTCTCCCGAGTGCGATTTGCGAAATTTGATTTTGTTAAATTTTTAGAGTCTCTAATATATCAAAAAATAACGCGAAAATTGAAAATTTTTATAAATTGTTGCATAACTTTTACAATTTACAAAATAAAAAAAATTCTGTTTCGGGGAAACATAACCAACGTAACTGTGATTATAAAGAATATTTTTAGTTTTTGATTACATATTACCCAACTGGCCAGAATTTTGCTTGAGCGGGACCCAAGCAGTTTAAACATCAATTTAGTTAATGACATTTCAAAGTCGACAATAGTTTTTTTTTAATATTCCATACAAGAATTTTGAAGTCAAAAGATGTAACTTTTAAATAAAAAAATTTTTTTTTAATCCATTCAGTAGATCCTTCGGTATTTAGAGGACCCCCTTAAATTTTGCAAACAAGAATGTTAACCAAAAAAAACAAAAAAAAAACAGGTTTCCGCTTCACATCGAATTTATAAGGAATTCAACGTAAAAAATTTCATTGAAATTATTTTCAGCTCAAGTGCTATGTACATTGACTTCCATATTTTTAAAGCGCCAACACGTGCTCGCTTAAGTAATGTGCCAGCAAGCCTGGGACGTATTTAATTAAAAATTCGAATTGGCTTAAAAAACAAAGCCTTACAGGCCACGCACACAATCACACGCACGCAACAAACTACATGAAATACCACTATTAGTGCAGTAAAGACGACCGACCGTACTTGGTATTCACACACACACACACACACACATTCGTACATTTAAAAGTATGCTTAAATTGCATGCACGTGTACGTGTATGTGTACGTGGATTTGTGTGCTTACAACGCATTGAAATCTGCGGCAATTAAAAATGCTCCAGCAACGATTTAATCCTTAATGCGTATATGTAAAGGACGAAAGGGATATGTAAACTTGAAAAATATTTAATTTAAATTTTTCTCTTATTTTCCTCGCCTGTGTAGCTCTTTACACGCTTGTTGGCTTAAGTTCACATGTTGTTGTAGTTTTGTACGTGCTAGCATGCTGCTGTTCATTAAGCAATCATGAACGCTGATTTTAACATGGACAGATTCGTGTATGTGTATGTGTGTGGGTGTGTGTGTGCGCATCTATGATGCATAAATAAGAAAACAGTACGGCTACAAATATACACGCTGGTATAATTATGTTCGCATGTCTGAAATGTTAATGTTAATATTAACACAACAGTAATGCATATGTATTTTGTTTATTATACGCACCCGGAGTAAATATTATATAAATACATACATATCTACATACATACAGCCACATATGTAGTAGCACAACTGGCGCACGAATGTGTGTGGAATTTTGTAAAAAGACCCGCTTCAACATTTAACGTCTCAATTTCAATATTCTTTGCCAACTCACCAACTACAAATATCGGGCATACCCAGGCCCGACAAGAGGGAGGGGCGGGTCGTGGGTGATTCCTCCCGGGCCCAGAGTTCTCGAAGAGGCCCGTATTTTTCAACAAATTTTGTGAATAGTTAAATTAAATTGCTTTTGATAGTCGATCATGCTCGTTACAGGGCAGGATTTCAGGACTAGCAACACTATGCCTAGAGGCATTCGCTGCCGCCATAGTTCGAAAAGCTCACTTCTAAGTTCCATATGATTGAAGATTGGAGGATTTTAAACTGCATGTTCAAAAACTTAATCATGATAGTCAACAGACTTCGAAATAACTGTTTTTTAATTAATCAGATCGATAAATAAATTTTTGAATAAGATGTTTCTGTCTTCCTGGCTCTAGTGATCTGTCTCTCAAAATTATCAAGAGACCAACATGTGCACATTAACCCAAATTCGGCTACAAGAAATCGCCATAGTGTTTCAATTTTCTTTTAAGGCAGTGTTTATAGGATCATAATCGAGAAAAATTAAAAAAAAAATGTGACCAAACTTTTTTCTTAATATGGACTGGTCGAAAAATCGACCGCTGCCCAAAAACCGTCAAGTAGCCAAACAACAAAAAAACAATAATAGAACTCTTTTATAACAGAAAACTACCACCAAATTATATTTACTTAATTTTATTTCAAATAAAAGTACTTTTTTGATATATTATTGATATTACGAAGATAAAAGTTTGCAATATCATAGGTGCTGCCAGACCTTTAGCTAAAAACGGAGCAGATTATAAAGCACAATAGCACAACTAGGCACATTCTAGCATCTCCCATCTCTTTTAATGATAAAAAATATTGCTTGATTATTTTTTATCTTACTTGACGATTTTTGGCCAGCGATGGATTTTTCGACCACTAAAGTTTACGTCCATGAAAAACCTAGAACTATTGCAATATTGAAATGGGACTTTTTTGATTCTCTTAAATTAAAATTTTTTCTATACAATAAATTATGGTGTAGTGGTGGCAGTATCAGGTCACTTCCCCACAACGATCTGCGAATTTCTTGAGATAACTCTGCCAAGTTTACGCACATAGGCCTTAAAAAGCGACCCCAATATCAGCCCAAGCAAAACAGAGCTGATGCTGTTTAGAAAGAAAATGAAAATAAAACATTTTGGACTTCCTTTAATATATACGTGGGCGTTATGCTAGAGGCTCATATAGCCTATCATACATGCAAAAGGATCTTTAGTAGAAAATGGGGATTAAAACCAAAGCTTGTCAGGTGGATTTTCATGGTCGTGATAATGCTAATACCAACCTATGATGCGCTAGTAAGGTGACCGGCACTGGACAATCAATATAACATCAAGAAGTTAGGTAGAATCCAACGCACGGCTTGCGCAGGTTTTATAGCAGCCATTAGGTCGTACCCCATGGCTGCGCTTAATATGATTCGGAATCAACTGTCCATAGGAACTCCACATTTGCGAAATTGCGGCTAACTCTACAATCAGACTCAGGGAGTCAGTCTTGACAAGGTCTTAGAAACAGAGGAACAATGTACTTTCAATGCTTACTTTTTTGTTAAATTTTCAGTCCCATTAGCCACTGTGAAACGCTTATAAACTAGTTCCGACCTAACCGTCGATCCTTGTGGAATGCATTTCGTGAAGGTTCCCCGTGCGTCAATTGATAACGCAAGATCGTCATTTGGCACATCGCGAGATAGAGGCATATTTGGGCGTTAGTGAGATCAGTACACATTTAATATTGCATGAATATTTTTCGTCTACAAGATTTGTTATCATTATTTTTTTGGCCTTATATATGAAACAAATGTTATTTATTGAGGTCGAGGCCGGGTTTCATTTATATAAGATTTGTTATCGTTTGATAGAGCATTATTTTGTAAATTGCGCTAAAAAGAACTCGTGACGCAAATTGATACCAGCGAGTGCAGTAGTGTACTGACATCGAAGGTTAATATTTTAAAAAACAATCAAACGATTTGCATTATAATTTTACTGTGTTTTCAATACTAAGCGTAAAATATACAAGGCAATCCTCTTATATACGTAGATATGCTTGTACGTTTTCGCGCTGGATTTCCTGAAGGAATTATGAAGAAAACTTTAACAAAATTGTTCATATCCGTAGGCGGAATATCTTGTTGTAAATAGAACAGAGATAGCTTAAAATATGAAAGCAGTTCATATAGTTTTAACTACTTGATTTTTAATAAAAGACAGGGTTTCTAGAACTACCCTTTCCCTCCCAAAACGGGCAATGCCATATACATAAATAATATTTGGGCAATAAACAAGGTATCTTATTTAGTGCTCTCGCTCAAAGATCAATGCAAATGTTTTGCTATAGTTTTAAACCTATTTAATAAACGCTATTTCTGGTTCACATGCAAAGTTTTATTACCACCATTGCAACCCTGCAATGCAACAATAATGTCAATAAAATATGTTTAAAAAGAATGTTTAGCAAATTAAAATTCTCTGGTCTTTATTACACTAGAATTGCATGTGCTATACACTGCCTCATCAAAAACCTTATAAAAATTTTGTGAAATTTTGCGAAAAAAGTGTGAGAGAAGTGAAACTTCTTTAAAAAGTAAGAATAGTATTCGGTTTTAATTACGTACAATTTTCGACAACTGAATACAAAATGCTGACACTTTCAAATTTTGAATTGGCTTTAAATAGAAATATGTCAAAACTTTGCTTGAATTAATGAAAACCAAGCACAGAAGAGAACGAGCGTGCGAGGTGGAGAGAGATAGAGTTTCTGAGAAGATATAAGAATAGCGCAAAAATTTGTATACGAATACTCTGTTATTCAATATATACATAGCAGGGATGTTAGAAAGAACGAAATCATACTAAATTTTACACAAATTATAAGATATTTAAATATGATTATCAAACGGTTGGTAATAATGAAGAGTCATATGGGAGAAACGCGGAAAAAGAAAGAAGAAAAACAAACAACAAAAAGAGGTTATTTTTAAACTTTTTTTGTTGCCCGTACGGTAAATTCAACCCTCACATTACTCTACGTCTATTTCGAAATTCTACAAAGGTATTTGTTGTTTGTTAATGAATGTTCAAATATTTTGTGCTTCGCAAAATAATTGATTGTTATATTCCAGCTATGTATATAGGACTGGATTAGCAAATTTTTTTTTCTTACGCATAGCCTTCAGTAAAACTGTAAGCCCTGTAAATTTTCTCCAGTTGGAACATAGTTAGCATTTCATTGCAATCAAATTTGATAATGGGTTGTTTAAAAAATCAGTGCAGGGTTTTCTGGTTAAAGTCAGCCTAGCCTCATCGTCAAAGATATATCATAGTTTGAGGATGTATATGTTATTTTTCTGCTCAACTGCATACTAAATTATTTATTTATTAAGCCACACACTACAGAAATAATGCCATGATGCCAAGGCGCAGTTAAGGAAGGAAGCAAGGCTTGAGCAGAAGAGAAAGATCGAGATGATGAGCAGGGACCTTAAAAGTTATGAATTTTAAAATAAAAGTAGCTTAAAAACAATTTATTTCTGACTGTAAAATTTTTTGTTACACAATTCCGGTAAAAAATTTACTTTAATTTTTCAGTCAGATAATAACAGTTAAACCAAGCCAAATATTTTTGTTTGTCAAAAATAAAAGGCTTGGCCAGATAGCGATCAAACCGTTGAACCTATATAAATAAATTTGATACCAATCGATGGGTCTTAGTTTCTAAAATTCAAAAATATATAGTTTGTTTGAGATTGGGTGGCTCTATCTGAAGAAATGAGTCAAAAACTGACGCAGTTAAATTCTCTATAGTAATGTAGTAATTCGATGGTATCTCGATGTTCTTTTTGTAACACTTTTCAATTTCCTGTTTCCTCACAAAACAAAACAAAAAGCAAAAGCAAGCTTTCTTAGATATGGAAATGAATATTTTTTGCTGTTCCAGATTATATAGTATCAACGGTTTGATCGCTATCTGGCCAAGCCTTTTATTTTTGACAAAAAAAATATTTGGCTTGCCTTAACTGTTATTATCTGACTGAAATAATAAAAGTCAGAATTTAACAGTTATAATTGTACTTTTACTTTAAAAGTTAAAAAAATAAAAAGAATCCTTGATCCTTGCAGAGGACATCATGAGGATGACAAGGATATCAATAATTTCCCTCTACGAACATTTTAAGGCTTTGACTTTTAAATTTTTTAAGAACATCATAACAGTTATTTTAGGTCCCTGGATGAGTGAGCGTGAAAAGTCAGAAGATCTTCAAACCTTGGAAATATATAAAATAAGGAACATGGTGATCTGATGGCCGATATTCAGAGGGTACATTAGTTATGGAAGGGTAGACGACATGAGTTTGAACCTCATCGACTTCAAGATATTCTTACATTATCATTTTAATTTACATTAAATTTTGGTATGTAAATTTGTTTTATATTATAGAATTAATGAATTAAAAAACGTCAAGCACACTCTGTAAATTTTGAAAATAACTGTTGTAATTTTTAAACAAGCTATTGTACCCTAATTCGACAAAAGCGCATGGCGGTGCGAGGTGAACCAATCTATTCTTGGGTAGGACCAAACACTCACTTTCCGACTGTTCAAAAGAACACCTAACTTATTTTAAATCCTTCTCAAGCCATATGGCAATTTTCTAATAAAACCAAAATACCACTGAAGAGCAAACAAAAATATTTATACTTTCAATAAATTGTGCAATTAACTTTTAAAACAACATAAAAACCTCCTTATTGGGCACCCGGCACAGCCTCATAATTCACTGCAATGGTGGACAAGAAGGAGCCTGTATCCACTCAGCAGAGCGACTATGACTGTAGCTGACAAGTTATCGGCTGAGCTATTTAGGTACAGCAACTAGAATTTACTAAGTTAAGTAAATGTACCAGCTCATTTGTAGAAAAAGTACATGATTGGACATCAAAATATCTGCTGATTTAAATTTCAGTGCACTCTGCCAAATTTTCCCTACCTGTCCGTTTATGGCACACAAACACATACACAGACTCGCCTACTCGTGCACATAATGGCAACTCTGGCAGAGGCAGCATCTTGCACTTGTTTAACATTCCCATCGGAATAATCATTTCATTCAATGCACACATTATGGCCACATTGGTTGACTTAAGTTAATACGATGTACATTAATTCGTCCCAGGCGCATATTTGTGTACACACATACCAACATACATACATACGTAGATATGAATGTTTGACCACTACACCGAAGTACTTAAATGCACAAGTAAACATGCTTTTGAGCCCTGCTGTTACTTGAGGAAAATTCGCAAAATTATTGCAACGCAATATGAAAATTTAAACTACAGTTTTCTGCAAAGATTAAAATTATTTTACATATAAATATATAGGAAGTACATATGAAAATATTTTTTACGGGTGTACTTTGTACAGATTGTACAGGCATTCTATGCCAGATTTATTTAATTGCATTGTTTCCATTGTTTGTCTATTAAATTAAACGAACGCATTAAAGTTAAAGCGTCGAAGTGCAGTATACCCCCGGCTGCCGTTGACGCCACCATTGCTGCTGTTGCTTAAGAATCACATTTAAATTGAGTTAAATCGGTCAACGTGCGCCTGCAGGCCAAGCCAATTAATTTCCGATTCAATTAAAATTGTATTTGCATCGCCGTTGACTTTATTATTATGATTTTTCAATTTCTGTTTGTTTATTTATTTATTTTTTTTTATTTTTTATTTTTTTTTTTTGCATATTTTGTTTTTTATATAACGAGTATTATTATTTTTATTTTGCAGTATTTTTGCCAACGCATAAGCCTTATTGTGTGATGTGTTCATTAATATTTCACTATAATTGTGCGCGAAAAAATTATAATCATATCTACCTACATACATACGGGGGAGTATGGGGGGAGAGTATGGGCGTTATAAACATTCACAAAGATATTATCTGTTTACAGTAAATTGGTATATTTGTTTTGTAAATGCATCTGCGGAGATTTGGTTAACTCAAATTGAAATAATGCGCCCCTTGGCGTATACGCAACTCTTCTTAATTTATGTAATTGTGCAAATCGATTCTCATTTAATGCAATCGAAATTTTCAACTTTACTTTGCTGGCACAAATAAAATGTTAATAATGAGGGGAGACTATAATTTATTAAATTATTTAAGTATCAACTTTTAGTAAAGATGCATACGATTTTTAGCGTACCCAAAGCTTTGTGTACTAATAATCACTGTAGTAACGTAAAAGTACCAAAAAAAAGAAGATGCAAACGATTTTGAAGTGTTATATGTAGATAAACAGGATTTAACAGTTTGGTTCTTTCACCTCATTTTTCGAGATATTTATTTATTTATTTATTAATCAACAACAAACCAAGTGCTTAATGACTATGTGATATGAATATGGATATAAATTTTATATTATAATAAAGTCAAAATAATAATTGATAATTGATAAGAGAGACTCTAGGACAAGAGTTTTAAGAGCACACTTTTAAAAGTAAATTTTGAAAAAGAAAAATCAACGTCTAAGACAGAAGAATAAGCATTGAATTGAGTAAGTGCCCTCCGTAAAGGGGCATTCATCCCATAGACAGTTTTAGCAATACGAAGAAAAAACAATTCATTACAGCGCAGAATACGTGCCGGAACATTGAAACAAATTTTCATTAGAAGGTACGGGCAATCGATGTCACCTGCAATGATATCAAAAACAAAGCACAGCGATAAAAGAGTATGCCTGGACTCCAACGACATTAAATTAATCAATAAACAGCGAGAACGATAAGATGGGATAGGATCCTCAAATCTCAAAGAACGCAGAGCAATGCGTAAAAAAGACTTTTGAACAGACTCTATTCTATTAACATAGATAGCATGAAAGGGGCGCCAGATAAATGCTGCATAATCCAATCTCGACCGCACCAGAGTTGAGTACAACAGTTTGAGTGTGTAAGGATCAGAAAAAGAAGAGCAATTACGACGAATAAAGGCCAACATAGCAAATGATTTAGGAACAATGAAATTTATGTGAGCCGTAAAATTGAGCTTGGAATCAAAATATACTCCCAAGTCTTTAAATTCACTGATTGAGTTAAGCGGAACATTTAAGATGGAATAGGAAGTAGGAATATTGTTTACTAGTTTTGAATAGGTGGTGTAGTGACATTTACTAGCATTTAGTGACAAATTATTTCGCACACACCAGCGATATAAATTTTCAAGCTCAGACTGGAGAATTAACGAATCTTCCAGACACTTAATTTCATGATAAATTTTCAGATCATCTGCATAAATGAGGAAATTACAATTATTAAAACAGGTGGAGACATCATTTATGAAAAGGACAAACAATAACGGTCCTAAGATACTACCTTGAGGAACACCAGAAGAAGCAACAAAAAAATAAGACGAGACATTATCAATAGACTGGTCGTGCACTCCCGTGAAACGCGAATTGCCGCTTGAAGTGATTTTTTCCGTCAATATCTTAAAAGGGTTTTGTTTTTGCAATTAACAATTAATGCAATTTAAGAGCAAAATAGAACAGAAACTAAGCAAAAAGTAAAATGAATTTTAAATAAGTGCAGTGCGTCAATGATGGCATTATGGTATTTGCGAAATCACAGTTATCGGAGAGTGGCTGCGCCTTGTTATGAGCGATCCTAGCTTAATTTCCCTATATTTTACAATAATAATAATAATTATTATTTATACATCTTGCCCCGATTTTTATGGAGAGTTGCCATCTGTTTAAAGGCTAAATTAAATTAAAACAATGAACGAAAACAAATACTGCAATACGGGTGCCAAATGAAGGAGGCTTAATAAAGCTTCACTTTCCAAACCTTTTGAAAAAAGGTTGCCACCTGTTTAAATGTTCCAAAAATACTTTTGGAGAGGGTTGCCGCTTGTTTAAAAAATTAATCAAAATTTTAATAATCCTACTTCCTACTTATCGCACTTATAAATGTGCAAGTGTGTGAGTGTGAGGGTGAGTGTGAGACTATGTTATTACCTTTTCAGGCCAAAACGGCTCGACGGACTCGTACAAAATTTGGCCCACAAATAGCCTATAGCCCACGTTAAAAACAGCATGAACGGCATGTTACAATACCTGTGCCAAATTACAAATTTGACGATTGCGTAATTTTTAAAAATAATTCTGGAGCGGGTTGCCACCTGTTAAAAATAATTAATGAAAATTATAATAAGTTAAATCCAATATGGAAATTTGGGCATCACACGAAAGGGCTTAAAAAAGGCGTTATTTTGAAAATACTTTCGGAGAGAGTTGCCACCTGCTTGAAAGAGTAAGTTAAATTTAATTATTAAGTTAAAGGAAGTATCACGTAATGGTATTCAAAGGAAGTAGGCTTAAAAAAAATTTTCCAACAATTATTTAATTACTTGAAGAGTGTTGCCGCGTGTTTTAAAACACTGATTTAATTTTCTAAGCTTACTGATATATTGCATTATAACTCTGAAACAAGAGAGGTTATGCGAATGTACGTACGACTGATGAGGGTTTCCACTTTTTGAAGGTCGTTGGTTCAATTTGATTAGGAAGGTAACGGAAACCTTACTATACGAGTAGTGGTGTAAATGAAAAAAGAGTAGGCAAATTTTAATTCTACTAAATTTATAAAATAAATGAGTCGAGGTTTAGGAAAACTTAGTATCAAAAAATTCGTAGAGAAATACAAATGAAGTATACTTACATATTTACATATATTTTCACAAACCTTTTTGAAAGCTGTTCATAAAAGAGTTGCCACTTTTTCCAAACTAAATCAATTTTTCTTAATATAAATCCTAGCAAACATTTATAATAATGTGAAAGTTTTTATGCGCATATATTCGATGGATTTTTATAAAATTTCGCTCATATGTAGCTTATAACCTGGGTTAATATATAGCTTATATTCAATTAAATTAATATGGTAAATCACATTTCGATAACGACTGGACAGATAACGGTAAGATTTGGCACATATATACAGTCCGCAACATTTGTTACAATAGGACCAATTTTTTAAGGGGTTGCCATCTATTTATAAGGATAAATTGATTTAAACAAATGGATGCAATCAAATACTGCTATTTGTGTATTAAGCGAAAGGAGTTTAAACTCAATTTAGTTAAATTAACTGATATTTTGCAATATGAGTGTCAAACTAAAAAAAACACTAACTTTCAAAAAATTTTTTGGAGATGGTTTAAAAACCAATTGAAATTATAATAAGTTAAATGAAATATTGAATTATGGATCTTATACGAAAGAGTTTTAAGGAAGCTTTATTTCGAAAATACCTTGGAGAGGGTTACCACCTACATCAAAAAGTAAATTAGATTAGATTATTAAGTCAAAGGAAATATACGGCATGGGATTCAAAGGAAGTAAGCTTAAAAAAAATTTAATAAATAAGACTTTTAAATAAATGTCACCATCGCATTTCTAACTATAAATTAAGTTTCACTAAACCCGAACGGCATGGCACACTGTGCAGTTCACAATGAGAAAAAAGTTTCAGCAACTAACCGTAAATGAAAATTATCAAGTAGGAGTAGATTTTGTTTTAGTTAGTAAAATAATAAAAACTTAAACTAAATATCAAAAAAAAGTTATTAGCTTTGGTGAAATTATTTATTTCCTTTTTCGTTACATTCGAATCAATAAAGTTAAGCCGAAGGCTATGTGAAGGAAGCCGCCAGTAAAAGCTAGTACTGTTATATTTCACTAAGCTTCAATTCATATATTCAAACACGTGGCAACTCCTTACATATATTTTTATAATAGAGTTTTTTATGCCTACATTCTTTGAATCTCATTACGTTTTACTTCCGTTAACTTAATATTTAAATTTAATTTACTATTGTAAGCAAAAGGTATTTTCAAAATGAAACTTTCTTAAAACAAGTTTGGTTGAGAGCCATATTTCAATAGTTGTTTTAACGTATTAAAATGTTTAGTGATTTTTCCAACTGGTGGCAATCCACTCCAAAATAAGTTTTCTTAACACACTCTGTTTGGCACCCATATTGTAAAATGTAAACTATTTTTTAATTTAACTGAATAATTAAATTGAATTTACTCTTCTAACCAGGTGGCAACTCAGCTCAAAAGCATTTTTTGTTAAAATAGATCTTTCTTCAAGCTATATTTCAATATGCGATTTAAATTATTATAATTTCAATTAAATTTTTAAACAGGTGGCAGTCCTCTTCGAAAGTATTTTTGATATTAAGTTTTCTTAACACTTTTAGTTGAGTCCCATATTGTTAAAATATTAACTTATTATCTTATATTTATGAACTTGTCATAGCTTTGATTCATTTTTAAACAGGTGGAAGCCATTTCTAAAAATTATTTTTGTAATTACGCTTTTTCGGAATATGTGTGCGCATATTTTAAAATGCTATTTATTTTTTTAAGTTAATTTAATTTGCATTTAAACAGGTGGCAACCTTTTTCCAATTCGTTTCGGAAATTAAGCTTTATTAAGGCTCTTTCATTTGACACCCATATTGCAGTATTTGAGTGCATTCATTGTTTTATTTAGAATGGACCCTTTTAAATAGGTGGCATGTCCCTATAAAAAATCCTTCTTTTTTTTTGTAACCAATTTAACGGACCATAGATTTGCCAGCTGCTATCTGTACTGTGACTCTTTTAACGGGTGGCAACTCTCCATAAAATATAGCCTTCTTTACGACTTAGAGTATAGGCTATTCGTGCACGAAATTTTGTATAATTCTATCTAGCCGCTTGGGTCTAAAAAGTTAATAACACACTCACACACTACTATCACATTTATAATATCATATAAGTAGAAGCAGAGGACAAGCTTAAGGTTGTGAATGATCTTATCTTAATTTTCCCATATTTTGCAATAATATTAATAATAATAATAATTTATATATTTTTTATTCACGTTACTTTAAATTGAAATAAGATCACATGAGTAATTGCTTTATAAAGTTAGAATACAAAGATCATTTTTATTTGTTTGGCAGCATAGTGTAAATTACTTATCCACAGAAATTTTTCTCGAAAATGGTTTTTATAAAGAATAGCCAATTAATTAAAAAAATTAACAAAAAAGTACATTGTGATCTATGTATTTATGTTTAATTAAATGAAACCAATGTGAAGTTAACTTAAAGCGACTAAATCATTTTCACCACTAACGGTAGAAATATAGACTTCACAATAGGCTTTCCTAATAACGAGTCGTTCCTCCTTTAGGCTCAATAACTGTCTTAATTCTTGAAGGCATGGAATTCACTAGGAGCTCAATTGATTTCCTTATAACGGGACCAGTTCTAAAATCTTTATCAACTGACTTTTAATTGTTGGCTTCTGTTTAGCAAACTTCATACTTCATTATGTGCCACAAGTGCTCAATAGGGTTTAAATCTGGCGAGTTTTCAGGCCAATACAAGCGTTGAATCCCTAGACCGTTAAATGTATTGGCAAACTAAAAATAAAAACATACTTGTATATAAATATAAATATATAAATGAATGTATGTATGTAAATAAATGCAGTTATGCGACAATTGTAATTATGTAAGCATATATTTTTTTTTATTGACTTTATAATTTGTGAATTAATGCAACTTTATAAAATTCACGCTAATTGGTAATTGGTTTTTTACTACTCCATTGCCTACGCTGCACATCACTTGCACATATAACCATAATTACAATATATATGTATGTATATTTTTTAATACATAAATTAATTCATCGAGACGGTGGAAAACGAAATCTATAGCCATTCAAGCATTTATGCATACTCTATTCTAGATTATCCGCGATTATATACATTTTTTAAATAACACAATTTTAATTGCTCAATTATGACTATTGTACATTTGAATTTATTTTCTGAAAGCTTTAAAGAACACTCGCATACCATTACATTTGCTTACATAACAGTGTTAACAGGCATATAGTAGATAACTCGATATTTGAAATTTTGCATATTTTGCTTACTAGCTCAAATTGATTTGAATGAAACTGCATTTAAAAGTTTTCACCAAAGCCACTCATAACAAATAACTCGCGCTTATTTGAAACACAAACGTTTGATTTCTTAGAAATTCGAATGTTCTCTTTAAAATTTGGGTAACTTTTATCTCAAAAGCGAGTTGATGTTATTTGATTTATACCAGCGCCATCACAGACTATTTACTATGCTGGGTTTTGCAACTCAATGTGCAGTTTTTATTACGTAAGATTTTCAGCAAACATATTAAATTCAATAAATTTCAGAGTTAATTTGTATTTATTCATGTATGCTTATAAACTCGTTTGCGCAAATTTAGTGATTTAAATTTTATGTAAATAATTGCAAATGCATAAATATATATTAAAGTATTTTTGTTCGATAAATAAAGTTAATTAAATTTTAATTATTGTTGCATTATATTTTATGTAAGGAATTTATGAAGCAGTTGATCAAATCACTTTAATCAAGCGCTTAATATTTAAAGGAGATGTGTGATAATGAAGTTTATGAAATTGAATAAATACATGGAACAATTTGATACGAGGATTGAATTCGATTTGGAAAAAAAAATTACAAACAGAAACCGAAAAGAATGATTATTTTTTTCAATATCAATGAAAAAAATCAAAAGGTTCCAGTTTTGAGTACATATAAGTATCTGATTGTTGTTGCGTTCGTAGGTTTGGCTAAACACTGCTATATCAGCTTTTCCATGGTCGTTATCTTCAAACTCATCTAAGGGAGCCCCAGGAAACTAGGATTCGGTAGGGTTAGGTTACAGGGAGATTAAGGTTATATGAGTGGGATTGTTGGAGCATGTGAATAGATGGTTGGTATCGTGCGGGGACTCTCCACATGCCGAACATTCATTTACGATGTCTTGGTCTTAAGTGAGCCAGACTGACGCGGGTTTCTCGAGGCAGCTAAAGCTCTTCGTCTGCTATGGATAGCGGTTTGACTCCATTGACAGCATTCACAGCGCGAGAGTTCATAAAGGTGGTAATTGACTCTTGGTGAATGGAGCCTCTTTATATGCCATCGGTTTCAGTGGTTGACTGGTGAACGACTGGAGCTCGTTCTTGAGTTCACGCAAATGTCCCCTGACGTGCCTGGAAGGAGGCTCGGTTAATGCGAAGACTTAATGAGACGTTAATGCTGAATTCCAGTGCCAGCCTGTGATATCTCTAAAAATTATACATAATTAAAAACACAGTGCTGCAAAAAAGAATGAAGTCGAAATACCTGGGAAATGATGTTATTTTCCTTGTAGGTCTTATCGAGTAGAACGAGAATCCAATTTTTGAATTTGTCAAACACCCCCAAAATCTCGATTTAACCTTAAAAACCGATTTTTCGTGCTTTTGCGCACTTCTGAACCCATATCTTAGCTAATTAGCAACAGATTTTCATTCTAAGAACGGTTTAACCCTGCTGTTAGGTTAAAAAAAACTTACGAATCTTAGGTTAGAGGACCATTTGGTCCATACTGCAGTTTTCATACAAAATAACAATTTAATCTTAGTATTTATATTTAGTTTGTTCAATACTTGCTAAGTATTATTATTTTATTATTTACTCAACTCTGGTAAAACCCAGCACCAGTGGCCTGCTCTAAAAATGCTCCTAGTTCAGGAGCTCGAAAGCGAGGAATTTGTAGTTGCTGCAAGTCTAAGTCTGATGTAAAATGCTCCATTTACAGTGCATTTATTTGCAAAACCAACCGAAAAACATTTTTTTGCTCATCATGTAGTGCCAAAAAATATCGAACAAACTAATAAATACTTATTTTTGGAAAATTAATGTAAAACAAATCAAAGAAAATATACTATGGACCAAATGGTCCCTTAACCTAAGATTCGTAATTTTCAATCTATCTTAGTCCAGTTTTAAGTCAGAGAATTAAATTTTCGCACATAATATTGTTTTATAAAAAGACCACCTGAGCTGAAAAATTTAGACAGTGTATATCACCGTTCCAAAGTTACAAAGACAACAAAAAAAAATTGGACCAAATGGTCTTAACCTAACAGCAGGGTTAAGAGAGAAGAAACTCAGACCATTTGAAGGATATATAGACGTCTTAATAAAGCTGAAGAAATTTACTTGTTTTTGCACAGCAAACTTAAATTTTGCTACCCTTTTTCTTCTTTTTTTGACTTTGTCGATATTCTCACACACTATTTTATAAAAGCATTGATTTTGATTAGATTCAAAGAGTACGTTTAATACCGAGTTCAACGAATGTTTCTTTTAAAAAATCAGCCTAAAAGTGACTGAGTTATTTTACTTTTTATAAGAACGAAATTTTTGCAAAAATTTTCAGCGAACTTAATTTACTAATAAACACTATTAAATGAAAATATATAGATCAAAAATGGTTTTTGACCGTTTTTTCCTTAGGTCAGCATCGTCAGTTTCGCGTTGTACTGACCAGCAATATTCTGCCATCATATTTATTTTGTTTTTTCCTTCGAAACGTTTTTCGATCGTAGCTATTTCTTGGTGGAAGTGTTCGCCTTGTTCATCACTGAAACGGCCCGGACTATGTGGGAAGAAGTCCAAATGCGAATGCAAGAAATGAATTTTTTTCGACATGTTGCAACCCATTTCACCATATGCACTTTAAAATTCGCTTACAACCGTGATGTTCTGAGTTTCTCTTTCTTAAACTGTTCTTAAAATGAAAATCGGTTGTTAATTAGCTAAGATATGGGCTAAGAAGTGCGCAAAAGCACGAAAAATCGGTTTTTTAAGTTTAAGTCGAGATTTTGGGGGTGTTTGACAAATTCCAAAACTGGATTCTCGTTCTACTCGATAAGACCTACAAGAAAAATAACATCCCTTCCCTTCCTGTAGATATTTGTTAATCCTTAAAAAAAAAATTAACATATGTCGAGCCATATTTTGGTTTTTCTAGAAAAAATACTCGCTTAGTCTCAAGCAGTCATCGTTTAATTAGTTTAGTTTTTGCTTAAAAAAAAAAAATGTTGACTGTTATTTTTTCATCAAAAATAATTATTATGTTTTGAGTTATATTTTTTTGCTCAAAAATAAAATTCATTTCTTGAGAGATATTTTATCTATCAGAAATAAAAATAAACTTTTGCGTTTTTTTGCAGGCAATTTATAATCCTATTCTTCTTCTACTCTAATTAAGGAACGTTGCTTTTTTTATGAGAATATGCGCAAAAAAAATATCTTATCTAATGCTTCATTTCTGCTCCAATTAGAACGTGTAAAAATGTAATATTAGGCCCGTTTCTTTGCACTCGAGTTGGAAAAGAACGCTCCAGCTCGAATTAAATTTCCTTTTGTTGCAAAAGCAACTCTGTTGGGATTTTTCATGAAAGCTGCGCTGGGTTTAGGCTATTTAAGAACGAAAAATATATGTACTGGCAATCTTTAGATTTACATAGTTATATATTTAAAAAATACTATGCAAACAAAAAAACGAATTAAGTCTTAGATCTAAATTTCCCATGTATTTTCTTCCGACTCATTCACAATAGCGCAGTTTTTTCACTTCCCAACACTACATCTCAGGTCGGATATCATTTTACCGAGTTGGCTCAACTCGCATATTTTTCCGAGTTAATGTTGTTGCTTTACATGCAATTCGTTATCCTACCTAGTGTTCTTTTGCAACTAGGTTACAAAGAAACGGCCCCTTATATATTTTTTAAAAGCGAATAATTACGCAGAGAGCTAGAGATACTTAAATTAGTTGATTTCGCAAATTACTCGCAACATTTGCAATGTTGCTCTACCTTTCCCTTAAATTTTCCATTGAAATCATAATATCTTCCCCACTTTCCTGCCATATTCTTTCAACATTTCCACTACCATTTTCCATTTACATAGTTCACTCACATTTCTCTTTTGTTACTTACTTGCACATTTGGTGACGTGCAACAAATTTCAATGCGTTTTTCCAGCTCAAAAATAACAAAACAAATTGCAGCAGCAACAATAGCAACAACAAGCTAAAATTCGCAATTCATGTGAAGAGTAAAATAAAAAGTAAAACGCATAAGTAGCTGGATTTTGTTGAAAAGTTTGAGCAGGAAAAGTGTACGTGCGAATTGGAGCTAATGTGATGGCAGAGAATGAACGGTGGGGGGGGATTGAGTTTGGTTGGTTGGTTGGTTGGTTGGTTGATGTGTCGTGAGTGGAAACACATGCGAGCACTGACATGCGAAATGACACGGTGTGGAAAAAATACATACATATGGACACACAAAAAAAAAAAATAAAAAAACATAAAACTAAACATACATATGTATTTTTCTATGCTACATTAAGCCTTTTGCTCACAAGTTGCACGTACTTTACAAATCGCATACTTTGTGCGGTAATAATATGTACGCTGTAGTAGTGCATGAGGTTTCCAACTCCGCTCACACACACACGCGCACACACACCAACCGGGTGCATAATGCACTAAGCAAAGCGTAGATTTTGTTGCAAGGAAAGGCGGCATGTATGTCACGCGGCCAGTTATACGCTTCACTTGTGCTTGCACTCCATTTTTTGTTGTTTTGCTTGCATTACATTGCATTTCTTTGTTTTTTTTTTGTTGCTCTGATTTTTTATTGTATGTTCCCGCTATTTTTAAATAATGCGAAATCAGCTAAAGAAAGTCGACTGCGGCAGGTTGCATGCAACTTTGGCATGCTTGAAGCTTTGACAAAATTGAAAACGCGCAAAATTACTTAAAGGTGCATGCTGCGAGATGACGGCGGCTGTTTGCGACACATGTCTACGCACGATAACAACAACAACAACAACCACAGCAACAAGCAGCGGGCTAAAGGATCAACTTTTTCGCCAACACATTGCTTCTGGCGCTTACAGCGAACGTGCACAACGACTGCAACAAGAAATTCGAGTCACAATTCGTGCAGCGGCAAATTCTTATGGGCATGGAGTAAAATTAAATCTGTAGAAAGGTATTTTTACTTGTTTATTTTTCCAACAAATAGTCGTGCATGCTGCTCTAAATGTGTGGCTAAAAAATATTATGATATGATGTTGGGTGTTGCAAGTTAGCAGTTAAAAGTTAACATGCAGCAAGGAAGTTGGCAGTATTTCATTTTGTGCTTTCAACTAGAGAGCGTTAATTTACAAAATCCTTTTAAAGCGCCTTTTGTTTAGTGTGTGTGTGTGTATGTGTAATTAAAATTAGGTAATTAACAAAGTAGAGAGAAATAGTTTTTTTTTAACAGATACTTTTACTGCACATCAGTTTACTTACTTACACACTTTTACTACTTACACTGGTGCAGGAAAGAAGGTAGTAGATAATGAAAAAAAGAAATCCATACTCCCATTGAGCAGTGATTTGTTTAAAAGGATATGCATTTTGAATATCTTCTTTAAAAGCTATTTTTAATTTAATGACATGGAAATAGAACTCGGCTGCAGTAGCCGTGTGTGTACCTCATTCAGACTGTTTCGGATTCAAATTCCGGCAAAGGCAAGTAACTACAAAAATTATAGAAACAATTTCATTTCTAGTACTATGGGGTATTTCAATAGGAACGCTACAAAAGTTTTTTTCAATAAAAAAAACGGTTTGGGATATGAATTAAATTCTTTTTTCCTGTGAAAGTACATTCGATGCCATTATGCATGGAACTCGATTTCTTTTGCATGGGCACCACGGACACGCTTGCAGAAGTCCAGATGCTGAACCCAATTTTCGATACTGCTGCAATTTCACCTTCGATATTCGTACGAAGTTCATCAATCGTCGCTGGCTTGTTGGCATAGACTATAGACTTGACGTAGCCCCACAGGAAATAGTCTAACGGCGTCAAATCGCACGACCGAGGCGGCCAATTGACTAGGCCATTTCGTGAGATAACTCGTTCACCAAACTTGGTTTTCAATAAATCGATTGTGGCATTCGCTGTGTGGCTTGTGGTGCCGTCCTGTTGGAAGCACATATTGCACAAGTCCATATCATCCAATTCGGGCCAAAAATATTCGGCTATCTTTGAGCGGTAGCGATTCCCATTCACAGTAACGTGCCGGTCTTGATCATCACGGAAGAAGTACGGCCCAATGAAGCCGCCAGCCCATAAACCGCACCAAACCGTAATTTTTTCAGGATGCAATGTTGACTCATGGAGTACGTGTACGTGTAGATTGCTGCTTATCCAGTAATGCATATTTTGCTTACTGACGAAGCCATTCAGCCAGAAATGACGACAACCATAAATTGGACGTAGCGCTCTTAAAGTTTAGGCCATTGACTCCGAATTTCGGTAGTAAATTTTAATAATTTCGACTCGTTGTTGGATCGTATATCTTTCCATGATGAAATGGCAAACCTCACTGAAGAGAAATTTCAAAAGAGCGGGAAAAAATATGGCGTCGTTTGCTGCCACTATCGGTCTACTTTTGTATCGTCCCTATTGAAAAACCCGTTATGACAAACCGCCGAGTGTAAGTACCGGTACAGAAAGTTCTGCAAATTAAAAAAAAGGGCATACACAGAGCTATAAAGTTTACCTATAATTAAAGAGATCGACATCTGTAAAAGCTTGATGGCCAAAAAGTGCGAAAGGGGACAAAATCAAAGAAGCTTTCACTAGAAAATGTGATTAATATTCATTTGAATTTCTTCTCAAATTTATTTATATTTTTATATTTATTTATTTCAGAAGTACAGTAAGACATGACGTCTTTTCGATGTACATACAATTTAACAATTAAATTACAAAAATGTAAATTAAGTTAGTTAAACTCAAACTAAAAGCAATAAATAAGTAATATATTAAATTTAGGGCTAAAAAGCATATATAAAATTGAGAAAAGGAAATGAAGGAATGGTTGTAAAGCTGAGACAAAGATTTGTGACAGCCGTTTTGAAGCATCTAGCAGTTTTAGTAGATTTAATTGACACTGGTAAGAAATTCCATAATCTGACTTCATTAACAAAGAATATTCTGGAGGCAGTTATTGTTGTACTCGTATACTTTGGAACAACAATGTTATGCGTGCGAGATGACTGAGCAAAGTGCAATTTTTTTAAAAGATAGCCAGACTTACGATATTTAAATATTTTAAATATAAATAAAATATTGCGAATATTGAAGTAATTTTCAAAACTAAGTTCACTAATGTTTTTAGTATATAGCGAAATGAGATCACACTTTCTTTTAAAATATATGAATCTAGCAGCATTGTTTAGAGCTAGATTTAATTTATTTTTAGATTCGTAGTCAAGGTTATCATATACCACTCCCAAGTATGATATTTGAAGGAACGATATCGGGATTTACGAGTTTAAGTTTGTTACCGATTCTTAGTGTATAATATATCTTTGATATGGCATAGCTAACGTGATCTTTTCAATTCAAACGTGAGTTTATTTTAAATCCTAGGCTAGTGACTACTAATTTCAATTTTATCTCTTTTTCGTTCAGCAAAATTGGCGATAAGCTAAGCTAGTCAGGTCAAGGGAGTTATGCGATACAGGTAGTGCGTGCTAGCGTTTTGGAAGCGTTTAAACAAAGGACATTTGTTCTGGTCCTGACAGATATTCTTCTTAGGTCATCATTTAGACTAAACACTAAGTCATCCCCATGGCCAATTGGGTTTGAATGGTATATCTGAGTATTGTCAGCGTATGAGTGTGTAGATGGATTTTATTGAAAGAGAAAATGGCTAGAAAGAATGAGATAACTTCATGTTTATTAATTTTTGTCGAATTTTGTTCAAAAATATGCGGATGTAAGAAGAAATCTTTTCGTTTTTATGTTTAAAATCGTATAAAGGAAATTAATAAGGACATCCTCTCATTTTTACTAAAATCTTGTTGAGTTTATTAATTAGGAAAACTTTTTATTTTTTACAGTGTGCTCTTTAATTCAAATTTTTTGTTTAACAGTTTTGTTTGACTGCCCGTTTTGCTACTGCCTTAGCTCATCGTTGTATTGAGGAAATGGAGGGCAAAAAGAAACGAATTAAGGCAATTTTGGGGGCAAAAATTCCAATCAAGATATTCTTATTTTTAGTACAAATAATTTCCTTTCTAATAACTAACATAAGTAGACAGATTACCCTAAGTTGTTTTGTTAAACCCAAACGTAACCAGATATACAGGCCTGTTCTGCATTTCGATTTGGTTTGCAAAGTAAAATTAATGCAATTCCAAGTCATTTTGGTGGTGGAATTCTGGATTCCGAGTGAGTTTAATAAATGAAATTTGTTTCAGCTGATCTAAATGGTGCTAACGTAGAAGTTGCCACAAGGTGCAGATTCTGTACAAAAACTGCGATTCAAATAAAATATTTCCTCAAAATGTATTAATTTTATAGCACCAATGTATTTTTATAAAGTTCTTTACACATTTACTAAGGCTCGAACGAATATAAAAGGAATAATAAATGTCACAAGCATAAAAGTTTCAAGAACAGGTGAGTTTCGATTCAATCATTTCCCCTCCCTCTGTTTATCTATGAATTTTTTAAATAGAGGTTATCAGATACAGACTTATCTAATTGAATACAGACTAGAACAATGAAAGACAGACAACAGTTATGTATATTTGGGTTTAGTTTGAAAATTACTTTTTATTCCAACTTGTCAAATGCAAAACTTTTCAAACCGAAAATGAAATGAATGAATTGAAATCAAAAGCACCAACTCAAGGAAACCAAGGGAAGTTTTCTCATGGCAGTAATACGCTCGGAGTTGTGCAATTCCCTCCGAGGGGCTACCGAAGCTTCTTCTCTAATTTTTGATGTAATTTACCCCGATCGAGATTCGAATTAGGGACGGAATGACACATTCATAATCGGGTGATGCTGTGCTTGGAGAGCAACACTACACAAACGAATTAAAACACGCAATTGAGCTTTTTATCAAGGCTTTTATAAAATAAATAAAGACTTGATTGAACGAGTCAGTAGATAGGAGGAGGAAAGTATGTAAAAATTACGCGAAGTACATACATACATACGTCTAATGTAATAAAAAAAAATTGTAACTTACCATTCCATTCAATCAAAAAAAAAAACAAATTCCAGCGAATAAAAGCAAATCAAACTATGAATAATGAAGCTGTGTTATCTACTCTGTATTTCGTTAACTTTTTAGTATTATTCAAAAAACTCGCTTCAAATTAGAAAAGAGATCACATGGTTTTTCTAAGGCACTCAAAGTTGCCGATTTAGAGTAAAAAAATGCCAACGTACAGCAACTTTCATTCTTTAATCATGGTGAACAATCTACTTTTTTATTTGTTTTTAATTTAATATTAGGAATACTCTTCTTTGGATTTTTATATTTTCAAAATTAAAATTTTTCATTTACTTATTTATTGTCCCAGAAGTCTTCAATGAATAGAGTTTCAAATATTTCAAAAATCAAATATGATTTCAGATATAAAATATGATTTATGAATAAACGTTTTCAAAAATAAATATATTTATATGTATGTCCTAACTTGTATTAATGTTCAAGAAATGCTATCCTACTTATACGCATAATATGGTAACACTAGTTATTATAAATACTTATTTCAATTGTTCTTATGTAAATAAAATTTGTGAATCCTTTTATAATAATACATAAGCATTTAACATAATTATAATTATCTGTAATCTACTTAAAAAAAACTTATGTGTCAATAATTTTAAAATGATAAAATATTCGGCTTATTAAAATTAAGAGGAGATTGTAATGAAAACCACTATTCCCTTCTTAATTTTATTGAAAAGGTTTTTATCTTAATTTTACAGATTACCTACCATCTTCTCAATTACATTGAAAAGTTTTCATTATAGTTTTACAAATTATCTTTATGATTTTATTGAAAAGGCATACCCAGTCGTAATAAGAAGGGATTCTTATTGGAAAAAAATCATTGAGAAATCAGCTAAATTTTATTCTGATTTAAAGGACATTTTAGGTGGTATTTTCGTTCGGTGTACAATAAGTTTGTTTTTATTAATACATATAATACATATTTTTAGTGGTGATAGGAAAAATAACTATTTAAATTTTTTCTTTGCTGTCCGTATGCGTGAAATTTTCTTGAGAGGCCCATCATTAAATTTCTTAAAAACGGTTTTGTCAACCTTTAGCGATGCTGTCCGCCACATTCTTTTTATTTCTGAAATCGCTTTGATAGGTTTCCCAACTCTCAAAAGTCGGACTATCATCACGGCGTCATATCGTTCAATTGGTCTCAACTGTCGCACTAGGAGGTTGGAAGTCCTTCCATTTGTAATGCACCTTGTTACCTTCGTACCACTTTTGGGTGACATTAGCGTAATATGCTGGAGCCAAACCCGCCCAAAATATAGTTGGACCATTATGATGACGTGGAAAAGGCAGGGGAGATTTTTGAAGATACTCCTTAACGTAGATTTCAATGTTGATGGTTCCCATAGTGAAGAACCGTGCGGATTTATATTCCCATATTCCCAAATCGCTTGCCAAATTAGAACTTTTCTGGCAAACTTTTCTATCTTTTTTGTAATAACTGCAAAAGGCATAGCTGTTTTCGAATATATTTCGAAAACGCATCTTTGGCAAAATAATTGAAACTCATATTCATATTCAGCGACTCAAAACTAATATTAAAACTGTTTTTTTTTTTTTTGTTATGAAGTCCTTCTATCGTGTACACTAGTGTTATTAAATATCAATTAGTCTCGCTTCATTCCTTACGGCATGGGCGGTCAGTATAAAAAATGGCTAATCTCATCCTGGCGTGTAAAGTAATCTGTACATTTGATGCGTTCAGTGAACTATTCATAGTTTCAATGGGTATAAAAATGGACAGCTCTATATTAATACCCATTCGGCTACCAAGGGGTGCAATTAGATTCTTCATAGGGCATGCTGGAACAATAGGGAACAGTTGAGTTCGTACACAGCGCTGCAAAGTGGCATAAGTCGCATGTACCTTTGCGACTCACCCCAGAAACATCACGGCATCGTTGTATTTTTTACAGGAAACACACACTTTCTTTATATTTTGGAGAGGGATTTCACCTGCTCGAAACGACAAATTTTATTAAATTATACACAAGTATATAAAATATTCAAATAAAAGTATCAAATTGTTGGCTTCGCCTAGCAAAAGGTTCATATATAGCTATATTTTGAAAAGGATTAGCACCAGGTCAAAATTGAATCAAAATTTTAAAATATGGGTGTCACACGGTTCGTCTGAGCGAGGAGAAGGTGCATACCTATATTTTGGAGAGCGTTATTTGAAGGGCGAATTTAAATAAAATATACACAAGTATGATATATTCATTAAGTTACAGATCACTGCAGCGTCTTCCAGGCTGAGGTTTCAGCTATCATGGAGGCGGTAGAGAAGATTGGGACCGGGATTATAGGAAGAGATACATTCTTTTTTAGTGACAGCTAGGCTGCAATCAGCCTCTATCTCTACAGGAGATGGCTAAGCAGAACAGACTGTACCTCATTTGGGTCCCTGGTCACCGGAGCATAGAGGGAAACGGCATGGCAGACGAAATTGCAAGACAAAGTACGAACAAGCAGATTCTTCAGGATAAAGAACGCACTGCTACTTATAGAATGTATGTACATACATATATACAAGCTGACAAAAGATGGAGGCAAAATACGACCTGTCGAACCTCAAGGCAGACGTGGCCTACATAAATGGGATCGGAAACGGTCGCGCAGCGTTCTTTTTCTAAGACGGGAAAACATCTCCAACATGATCGGAGTTCTAACAGGGCACTGCCTGATAGGTAGGAAAACATGCTGAAAGGTTGGGAGTACCCTTTCGAAGATGTTGTAGGAGCTGCAAGAATGACGAGGAGGAGGAAACGATATTGCATTTACTGTGTAAGTGTCCTGAACGGTGTAAAAACAGAATGCGATATCTGGGATCACCGTTTTTGGATGAACTTAGTGAGGTTTTAAGCACCGAGGTAATTTGCTTGTTGAGGGTCATCAGTGAGGCCAAGTGGTTTGGTGAGGGGTAATTTTGTGGTTACACAATGGGCCTCCTATTACTGGCCTAAGTGAGACGACGCAGGTGGCAGCCACTCCAACCTAACCTACGATATATTCAGATAGGGATGCCAAACGGTTCACCTCGGCTCAGGAGGTTCATAGCTTAATTTTTGGGGGTGTCCATCTGTTTGAAAATCGAATTTAATCAAATTATACACAAATAATATTTATTATGACTTGTGGGTGGCAAGGTTTATATGTAGCTAGCTATATTTCAAAAGAGAAAGTGTGTAGTTATATTTGGAAGAGTGGTGCCAAGTTCTTCGTCTCATTGACTACCAATATTTTTGAAAGGAACTTGTTATATGTTTTACGTAATGCGTTTTCTGCTAACATATACAAAGGAAAATTAACAAATAAATTTCAACAAAACAACGTCATTCGGATTTTCTAGTATTTGTTTTTGGGGTTTTCAAAAATGGCAATTAATTTATTGTTAATGCTTTAGTTTTGTTTTCATGGAAATGTTAAGAGTGCCACAATTTTTTTATTGTGCTACCACTTTTTCACAAAAAACTTTGTTTATTTCCGAATACTATAATTTGAATTAATTTAAATTGGTTTATTTAATTTTTTACCATCATACTATAGCCTAAAAAATTGTCTAAAAAAAAATAAGGCTAAGATCGATGTATTCATGTTTTGTTTTCAACGAGGTCTTTCCAATAGTTTTTTAATGCGAAAAAAATCAAAATCATTATTATTTTCGGTCCGTGACAAATTTTTACATATTCGTTTTACAAGATAAATGAACGAGTAGGGCAACAGATACCTGTATGGACAATAGTTGCTTTCAAATACTTTCAACTACTCGCTAGCCTCCATTTACGAATAATTTTCAATAAATTCATTTATTATGGAAAACTTTGCAATTATATAATGAAAACGCCAAAAATTCTTTAATAAAATGTACCACAGAAAAATTGCATCCAATTACGTAAGAATTCAATTCGCTTCTTTCCGTTAGCCACTTTCCACAATTTGCCACAGCGAAAAAAGGACTCACCAACAACACTTTGACTTGGATGCGTAGAAAACAAAACTTGTACACCCATGTGACCTGTGATATGTTGTATTGCATATATAATAAATATGATATAAATATATAGAACAATGTGCATGAATAATCCAGCGGATTTGCATTTTATCGAAATGTGGCGTCAAACTCGAGCGGCAGCTCAACTCAACTCTCCGGTACTCGTTACCAACGCTGCGTGGGTCCTTGGAGCTGATTCGGATGCTCGTTTGTTGGCTAACTGTAACGAGTATGGCAGACTAACAGGATGGCTGATGGCTGGGACTGACTGGCTTTTGGTCGGCTTGTGTCCTTTGTTTCAACTATTTGTTATGCAACCGACGGCAGTGTACGACAACGGATAACTATATATTTTTATTTTACGTACAGTTATTTGTTTCTGCATTTGTTGGTGAGTGTTCATGAATGTTGTTGTTGTTTGTTTTTTAGTTTTTTGTTTGTGTTTGTGTGCGCGTATGCGTTCAACCCAACCCATTCATGTGTTGCATAAACTAAGTGGCATATTTGGCATTGCGACGCATTCGTATTGTGGCAACAAACAAAAAAACCAAAGCCAACAAAAAAAAAAACAGAATGAGTACATGATCATAGCTCGTAGCGCAGTAGCAGTAGTGGCGTTACCAAGAAGTGGCAAGCAGCTAAGCCGGCACGAGTTGAACACAGTTGAGATGAGCTTCGGCTGAGCGCATTGTGGAGTACAAAAACAAAACAAAAAGTAAATGCATACTGAAGTAAAAGGACATAATGCCATTGTTTTTTTTAGTGATTTTATTTCTTATTTGGTTTTTTACAAATGTCTTATAGAGTTACTGAGATCGAGGCTATATAAGTTCACTCGAATTTGTTCGTTTAAGTGATTGTATGTACTCGCATGTATGTGTGAGTGCATGGCCATGTTTCAGTCATGTTGGAGCATTTGTTGGCTAATGTCCTTGATGTTGACATTTTCTAGTGAATGTGATTATGCTGCGGGAAAATAGTGCGACTATGGAAATTGTTAACGAAAATGCCATGGGGCGAAGAAAATAATAAGGAGAGAAAAAAAAACTAAAAAATTTAAAAAGAATAATGAATAATATTTTAAAACATTCTTATCAAAAAGTTCGCTTTCTTTAAATTTACGGTACACATGTTGCAGCTTTTTTTTTTTTGATCAAGTTTTTCGCACAGAAATCGCGCGAATTTGATAGGAGATTTAATAAAGTAACGAATGTCAAACTCGAACAGTGGCAATTATACTCTAAATAAAGGCAAGTCTGTCGAAGAATTGCAATCAACTCCAAGTATAGTATTTAGCTGACTAACGGGAATTCCCCGCATGGTTTTTTTTAATATATACATAGTTGGAATTACATTTTGTGATTTAAAAATGTCTAGACTAAGAGGCCAAACAAGTATTGAATTAAGAAAGTTGGTTATTAAGCATTCCAATGATAAAAAAATCTGTGCGTGGAATTACTGAAATTGTCAACAGAAGTCATTCTACTGTTCACGATATAATTAAGCGCTTCAAAACCAACAAACAAGTAGAAAACAAGCCTAAAGCTCCCACAACAAGATTTTTACCGACTCAGATATCCGATATCTGTTGCGAAAAGTTAAAGATAGACCCTTCCTTAGTGGAAATGAGTTGGAAAATAAATCTAGCGCATCTACCATTAGAAATCTACTTCATGAGGCTGATCTGAATGATAGAAAGGGTCGAAAAATGTTATGTTTAATGACGAAAATTCAATGTTTTTGGCTCCGATGGACAACCATATGTTTGGAGGAAATCAAATGAGGAGCTGCAACTACGCAATCTGAGACCAACTGTCAAACATGGTGGCAGATCGGTAATGGTTTGGGATTCATTTTCGGCTTCTGAACCAGGATCTTTTCATTTTATTGAAGGAATAATGAACCAGAATGACTATCTTAACATTTTAAAAGAAAACTTATCAAAAAGTCTTGAAAAATTGGTTCTCGGTGATGATTGGTATTTCAACCAAGCCAGTGACCCAAAGCATAAGGCCCACAAAATGCGTTCTTGGTTGCTTTATAAATGCCACCATGTTCTGGAAGCGCCACTCCAAGGTCCTGATATTAATCCTTTCGAAAATTTATGAAACTATCTTAACACAAAAATTCGACAGCATTCCGTTTCAAGCAAAAATGACTTGATATCTATCTTATTACAAGAATGGGAAAAACCCGAACCTAGTTTTTGCGAAAAGTTGGTTAAATCAATGCCTAACCGGCTCAAAGTGGTTATTAAAAATAAAGGTCTTCACACAAAATTTTAGATTTTAAAATAAATTTCGATATTTCAAAAAACTTGTTGTTTGCCCGAGTTAGGCTGGCGCATTGACTTTACTCTTATTTGGTGTTTTACTAGAATATTTTATTATACTGAGTTAATTTATATTTTTTTCTTTTATATTATGGAAGTGCAATAAATGAGTAATTGAAAAAATATTTAATCTTTTTTTTAATTGCTTTGGTTGAAATATTTTTAGGAAGGAACATTTTTTCTACGGTGTCCGACTTTTGGCTTGGAGCCACTGTACATAAGGAACATTTTTTTCTACGGTGTCCGACTTTGGCTTGGCGCAACTGTACATAAGTATTTGCTAAGTATATTTCCAAAATTTTTTTAACACACGTATTTCTTTATCCAATCTGTATATAAAACTTGAAAAAGTTACCTCTTTTAGCTACTTAACAATTTTTGGTTTCGATAACTTAGCATTACGTGAAAGGTGACATGGGTTTTGCCTGATTTTTATAGCTTACGAAAGTGGGTATCAAATTTTGTAAAGTTTGATAATAGTTTCGGAACTCTTAAATGGGCTGATTTACAAAAGTTTTTGACCCATCCTGCATACTAAATAGGAGCGAGTTATTTTTGATAGTTAGTTCTGCATGGAATTTCTTTGGTTTGCCTAAATTATTTCTATATGATGGGTCGTTTTTGTCCGATTTCTGTAATTTTTTAAATTCTGCTTACTGAGTTTAAGCGACGTCTCAAAATTTATATTTTAAAGGCTTTAAAAAGAGGTAAACACGGCGGGGTCATGAAGAAGCTAGAGAGTTAATTAGCTATTTTGCTCAAATATAAACTTGAGCACTTTTTCCCATTTTTAATAAAAAAAATTTAGACAAAAAATTTAAACCAATATATATCCGAAAAAAAACTGGGCCTGAGAACACAAAAGGATTTGGATGTTTTACTAAATGAGTCTGAAATTTGTAGCCCTAAGGCCCACTTTGCAAGAAAGCAGTTTATCTCTTTAGCTCAGAGTTTACCATTTAAAGTGATGGATATGTTTCTTTTTGATCATCTGTTTTTCTGACTGGGTGAAAAGATGATGTGTATTGGAACGATTTTCTCACCCCTTGTCATGAACGAACCGGAGCACGAAAATAACACTGAAGATGGCACAAGGCCGAACCCGGCTTGTCCCCAAACCAAACTAGATAAAGGTGATCGAAAATCGTACTAATTTACATCATAAAGTAGCCGGTACAGCGGTAGGTTCTGAAATAATCCACATATAAACAAAAACAATGTCTGACATAATGAATACTGAGAGTTAATCGTTGAGAAGTGTTTTAGACTAACTTTTGGTCGCTAAATACGAGAATGAGTTTCACTTATTTTTCCAAAGAAGGATTTGTATGCCAAAGTTTATTCACCAAAAAGAGTGAATAAAAAAAAAAATGTTTCAAAAAAGCTTAAAATATCCTTATTTTTTGCATTTGGATGACAATAACGCAAAAAGTATCTACTATTGCGATTTACACAAAAGATATATCAGCGTAAAGAGGTTGAATGTTCCTTTACGATACCCCTAAAAAATTAGATTATTATTCTGGATTTTTTAACCATAACTGCAAAAGGACCTCGAAAACGGGGCTGTAACCTAAAAAAAAATTGGGTTTAACCTAAGAAAAATAAATGAAGCTCATTTTCGTGTTCAGCGAAAACACTTTTGAAACGGAGTAGTATAGTAGTATTACACAAAATTCCATCTAGTTGACGAGAATTTTGATTTGTAACAAAATTTGTTGTTAATTCCTAAGGCTCTTCTTAATTGTCGCTATAACCGCCTAGGCGATTTTTGCTTCCATCTTTGAATACTTTCAGGACCGGAACATTTTCATTCTACGTACAACATAACACAAGCCAGCGTAGCCGCTGTAGACGAAACTTATTAAAGTTATTAATAAATAATAATAATATCATTTTTATAAGATAGAGGGCTTGTGGTTAAAATAATCTAATTATTGAGAGCTACCTTAAGTTAAAGAGTATACTACGAAAAGATGATCTCTATGAAGTCCGATTTAACAACAAAAAAAAATTATTCTTCCATAATTTTTGCGAGCTCAAAACAATCTATTTTTTAGGAAGTTATTGAAAAAACAACAATTGGTTTGCAAAATGGAAAGATAAATAAATAACAACAGTGTACACGGCTTACTTGGTACAAGTGGTTGGGGTGCTTGCCTTAACGACTACGAGACGAGTATGCTCCACGGCAGGTGGGTTCGCTGCCCCATGGAAGAAGTCTGATGAGGAGATGTACTGCTCTCCGAAATAGCAGCTATAAATTCTGCCATCGTTTGTTTTTTTTTTCAATAACTTCCTAATAAATAAGTGGAACTGAGCTTAAAAAATTATTGTTGTCACAAATAAATAGGCCGAAAATTTATGTACACTGGCGAGCAAAACCGGTCGAATGGTGATTTTGTTTTTAAATATTAGCCAAGTTTTTCATGACAGAAAATTTTCTTCGTGAGTTTTATAGAAAACTATAGTTCATACCATTACAAAACCCATATAAATTAGTGTTTCAAACTTTATATAGAATTTATGAAACCTCAAAAAATTTTCATTGCAAATTTTTATTCTTTTGGATAAATGTTTATATTTTAAAAATATGTTAAGACATTTCAAATTTTTTATATAATAAAGTATCGGTTTGAAGTGGGTTGAAACTACCGTTAATCCTTTAGAATTTTTTTTTTTTTTAATTTGAATATATCACTTTCATATATAACTTATAAAAGTGCGAATACTCGCGGCGCGAAGATATCTTTTCCACGCTTTTTGAGAACAGACAATGCAAGCGTTTCGTTTTTTTTTAACAAGAATTTGCAACAACTATTTTGATATGAAATTTTCAAAATTCTTAGAATTCCAAGAAAATGTCCAAAAAGGAGTAGTACATAGCCGGAGTTATTGGATTTTATTTGGGCTATGCAATTAAAAATGTAACTCTGAGTTACTTATACCTTTATTTATAAATTTATTTCTGGATTTTCTGCAATGGTGCTAGGTCTTGAAGTCGACATTTGAGAAGTTTGACAGTACTCCTATATTTTTTATTTCTGAAAGCATAGATAAACAATGTACTTCTTGATAAATTTCAATGTGCCCTAATTAATTAAAGGAGTGATATGTTATAGCAAGTTTTCACAAGAATTTAAATTAATATTTTAAAGTTTGAAGCAGCTTCGATGGATACGACTCTAAGCCTCGTAGCTGTACTGTCTGACTGTTTATATCCAACACTTGCACAAGGCGATTGCAGCCTAGTGCAGTAACGCAAGATTAATGATATTTAAGATTTATCCCTCTGTAACCAATCTGACATAAAAAAAAAAATATTTGGTACAAATGGTAAACAATTTTGTAATCTGCTTGAATGGAGGTTAAACTCATTCATACATGCATTCTCACTTTTCACACATTTTGTGGACTTAAAGCGCATTTAAGCAAGGAGTGTTAAAACGCGAATGTAAGCCCATAATGATGACCGAAAATTAACCCATATAGTCATGAGACAAATACAATGTAATCGCATGAACACTACACCTCAGCATGGGAATGACCTTCGTCGCTGGTCGGTCGCCAACTGGTTCATACAAATTGCATTAAACTCATGCACGCAATCTGTACGAGTTCAAGAGCTATTACAAAAGCCGCTGCACATTCACATGCATATCTTTGTGTGTGTACGTGTATACTCACACATACACGTACACATATGCACGCTGGAAAATTCAGTAACAACCATTGTCGCTACTGCTACACATTTGCCGCTTCATTTTACACCATAATTTCACCAACAATAATTATTGCCATATTTCCGTACACACGCACTTACATAAGTCCACGCACATTCGTACCGAGCGTAGCAAGCTTACCCAATAAACAATTTGTTTCGATTTTTTTGCGAAAGTGTTACCCCGCGTTCAAAGATTTTTTCGAAATCTAAAGCGATTTCTTTACGAAATTGTCAAGAATTTCCTATGCGATGGTCGTAGCGACTTCATAAAGAAATAACGTAGTGATTTCGTAAAGTTGGGTATTTACTAAATCAAACCGAATTTGTTGGTATGAAATTTTTTAGCTTTCGTCTCTGCGAAATCGTTTGGGGATTTGTAAGCGAAATCTTTTCGAATCTCTAAAGATTTATTGGCAGCATTAAATTTACTACGGTATCAATTCATATATGTAGGTAAAATTTGGTGTTATAAATTAAACAAAATTATTGAAACTAATTTCGCTGAAATTGTATAACTAAATTTAGTATACAACAAATTCATTTATTTTGTGTGTTCACTCTTTTTGATTGTTTAGCTTTAGCGTCTTTGGCGTCATTAAAATTTTAATTTTTATTGTTTCATCAATTTTATTTTGTTATATTCTTCATGTATGCATCTAAATAAATACAGGAGAGGATTAGATATTTGAAAGCTCTACTCTTTAAATAATTATATACTTTTTAATAGTTTAATGAACTTAAAATTAAGAAAATTAGCAGGCCAAAGAATTGTTGATATAGATAAATTTGAAGTAGGCAAAAATAATTTTTTGAGGTCATCGGTCGGCTGATTGTCATATTTCGTTATCTATTGGAAAAAACCGAAAATAAAATTCATTAGGTTGATTAGTTAAAATATATGAACAGATTTACTAACCTCACAAGTTTTTAGACCTAACCTAACTTCTCGGATAAACCGTTATATGCACTAAAATTTGCGTAAAAACTTTGGAGCAAGCCTCATCGTATCCTGTCATTAATTAATTAAGCAAAGAACGTAGATTATAAAGAATGTGCTTGGCAATTCGTTTCTCTACACCAGAAACCAATTTAATACAAGCAGATGCCAATATCAAGTAGCAAAAGTCAAATTAGTTCTGGTATCATGAAATAAGTCAACACTTGAGCTGTGAGAGGAACGGTGGGAGTAAATTAAGTATTTCAGTAGTGCGATTCACTAACTTTAAACGGTGCGACAATCGCAATTTTTGACGACAATAAAATATGACATGGTTTTTGTTTTCAAAATTCTCTTGATTATGAATCGTGTTGTGCTCCAGGGTATTTAGGATTTAAATATAATATATTTTTTTTAATTGTAATCACTTATCTATATATTAAAACTAAACTATATTTCTGTATTTATACTTCAAACCTTGACAAAAGATTGCTCTTACCATTTGCACATTAATTGAATGGTAGGTATGGTGGTTGATATAAGCTTCCTCGTGATTCTTTGGCGCCAATAGTGCTGCCCAAAAAAAGGTGACGACACATAAGCAAACATTTCTTTAGTAGCTTGACGCTCCACTTGTGTCATAGAAAAACCTGTCAAGCTAAGAAATTAGGTATTCAGCGAAGTCTGGAGTTAATCGTTAAATCTTCTGAAATTCTGTTCCATTCAAAAGAAATGGATTATCCACATCTCGTAGTAAACGCCGATCCACTGTTGGAGTGCTTACTTCTTCATCACCTCATCATAAAACATATGCCAATTATTCAAACGACATTATTTAAAGGAACATTAGCTCCTCTTTTAATTTTAAGAAAACAAATCAACGAATTTTAAATTTATTTTTTATTTAAGTTAAAATCACGATTTTCCTTTCAGTTTTCGTTAATCGACTAGCTAACGACAACAGCTGATTCGGCGTACGTTTAGATGTTTGCGTTTTCGTTAAGATGTGTTAACCATGAGAAAATCGCTAGAATAAGTTAGTGAATCGCAGTACACCTAGTATGACATGCTTTGGTATAGAAAATGGCCCACAAAAAAGTTGTGCAAAAAATTGCTGTCCACAAAAGTGTTATTTCTTATTTCTTCGCCAGCAGAGGTTACTCAAAGGCCAATATCTCACTGACTGCTGTGAAGGGAAGACTTGGAAATTTGAACATTAAGACCTGACCTGTAGACCACTTTGACACTACAAACTCTTTTGTAAAGCGTTCGCAAATTTTAAAGTTGACTTCACGAAGTTTTTAATGCTCTTCAATCAGCTCTTTATTTCGATTAACTATTATTTCTAACAAATTTTGATTTCATAAACAAACAAAGATGTAAAAACTTACGGATATATTCGATTTTATGGCCTATTTATGTTTTGAGAGTGTCGAAAACTTTTCGCTGCATCTCTTTAATTAACAACAGAAACATGTCATCAGTTCGGAAGTCCCGCCAGTCTAGACCATAGATGACGGAAGTTGGGAATTTTATTGTTGATATTTTTATATCTTATTTTAATTTTACTTTACATCCGCACCAATTAACTCTTTTGCGTTTTCAGCTTTCAATGCTGTCTAGAATTTATTTACCTCTACCTCTTTACAAAACTATTGCAAATTCGTTAAGAAAAGTAAGATATGTGAAAAATTCGGTTGGGTATCGTTACGGATTTGTTAAATGCAATAGAAAAACTTGTGACTTTGCTGAGAAGTTTGATTTTCATAAACTTAGATGAATCGGATGAAGGACCTTCGACTTTGTACAGAAACGTCTGGTTTCCGACTTATTCAGATGCTTTTTTGGTTTAGTGGGTATGTACATGCAATGAAATGCTGCACTCTGTGGCGGCCGCAATGCAAATTTTCAAGGTAGCATTAATTTGTGAATATAATGCTTGAGTAGATTTCGCAATTTAACCCGGCAGCTGTTTTCGTTCGCATTCGTATTCGATGGGCTCGTAATTCATGGAGTCTCGCATAAAAGCCGCTAGCAAATTTCATATTACACTACTACATTGCATTTGTAAATAGCTTTGTTGCTGATTACCAGTGAGAACATATTGTATGTCGATTCGATATTAATGTAAGCTGATTTACTGGCCATCCATTAAGGCAGGAATCTATGATGGTGCTGGAATGGTAGAACTCAATTCAATCATTCAAAATCAATTCAAAATCTATTTTAAGTTATGCAGAGCGAACATATAAGTTAATTGAAATTGTTTTAAGCTTAATCCATTATTAGCTCTTTTTGTTAGCTCTGATTTATCACTGTGAAGTGAATGCTAGTTAAAAATATTGCATTTCAAGGTAGTAAGCAATATATCGAAAAAAATTTTAAATCGGATGTAAACCATGCCTACCTCCTATATAGCTGAGTCACACCACGTCAAGAGGAGCCTGAAAATTTCGCTAAATCGCCGATTTTAAAAATTATCACTTCATTAGATAAGGGACCAGGCTCACCCTCCGTGATATAAATATTTCGTTAAAATTAATTTTTTTTTTTTGAAGGTTGGATTCTAAACCACGGTGAAATTTTAAAATTACTTTCTCTTGGACTACTGCAGATAAATCAATGAAATTTTGTGGACTTATAGAAAAATTTGTACACTATGTTGTAAGTATTTTTTTCACGGTATATTTAAATAATAATATTTTTCAAAAATTTATGTTCAAAAATTAAATTTTTTTATGCGTGCTTCAAGTTAAAAAAAAATTGCGAAATAAGTAAAAACAATGTCGAAAACGTTCACCTTTAATAATCTGCAAAGAAAAGTGGGTTCATTCATGCCATTTCGGAGATATTGAATTTTTTGTTCCCCTTTGTGCTAAGCTTACGACATCGGAGCCACAAGGAAAGCATGAAATGATACAAGAAAATAAATAATAATTTTATTAGTGAGGTTAATTGTTAATCAAATTATTTTAAAATCATTGCACACTTTTAGCTAAAAGTGTGTTCATAACGAATTATAATTATGTAACATAATTAAACATTTTTCTATTTTCTGTTCGGCCGCAGATTATGAGATATAATTTTTTTGTCGATATTTTATGTCTTATAAATCTTATGAAAGTTGAAAATCAATTGTTTTAAAATAGGTAAACTTTATTTAAATATATATTTAATAATAAGTATGATATAAAGTACCTAAAATAGTTAGCCATATCCTGTACGCAATGTTTTTAAGTAAATTGTTCAATGCTTTTGGAAATTTCCAATGTAATTTTTCCATTTTCAATCAGAATATGAGAAAATACTATATCGTATCATATTGTCAATCATGGGTGAAAACGATGGAATTGCCGCGTATTTGTTATCGCTATCATCTTACTCAGGCGATTTTGAAATTTCTTGGTTAGCTGAAATCAAAATTGGCGCCAGTTGGCTGGAAGAAGGAGTGACTGGCGCAATTTATTGAACTCGCCCAAAATCCCTTAACCATGAACACCTCTCATATAACGGTAAAATACAAAAATCGAAGAAAAAACAGGTGGCAACCCTAATAAAAGTTAGAAATGAACTTTATTTCCGAGGCTAACCGCTTGACACCCATATTTTAATGTTTCGTAAAACTTGTGTATAATTAAATTGATTTTTCAAACAGGTGGCAACACTCCCACGCATAAAATATACTCTACGGCCTATTCTCATACCTATCAAATAAACATACATATGTAAGAGGAGTTCGACCACAAACACCGTGACACCATAAAATTTTTACATATAAGTTTAATGTAATGTTAATGGTACACAAATATTTGCTTTAAAAGCAATCAAAAATCATTTAGTGAATTTTAAATCTTTCCAACCATTCCCTTCAAGTCAACAAATACAGCTTTTTGCACATCTTCTAAGATTTACTTCAAAATCTATCGAAAATTCCATTATCCCCCTCTCTCAAATATTACGCGAAAATTAAATACTTAATGCGTTTAAATTGCTAATTGAAATAATGGTGTCATGCGCTTTCTAACTTACATATGTACATATGTACACACAAATACATATGTACATTTAATATATCACTCATACGCCATGCCATCCGACTACTACAAATTGAAATAATCCCACCAGTGAACTTTCAAATTTTGCCTGCATCTCTGTTACTTTCTTAAGATTGCAACAAATACACTTACATACATACATACTCGTAGGTATGTGTGTGTGTGTGCATGTCACTTACTGTTGCATTTGCCGTACTTCGACAAATTCTTGCCGCATTTGCTTATGCGACACATGTCAGCGTTTAGCAAAACTTTAACACGCTTGCAACATGCAATAGCACTCAACAATTTAGCAAACTTAAATTTTGACGCAAAGCAGAGTAGAGTAGAGCAGAGCAGCAGCTAACGTATAAAATTCGTGTGAATGGCATATCGTTAATGTCGCATGCAACTTGATGGCAATGAGTGAAAATTATCTTTTGCAAAAACTTTAACTACCGTGCGCGAGCACACATTTGATGTTCTAATGAGGGCACTCACACACAAAACACATATGTAGATATTTACACATATACTTAAAAATAGTTGCAAGTAAGTGACTATGACTAGGTTCCTAGTAGTTGATCTGCTTCTCTGCTACCGCTTCACATGCCCATAACGTGCATGTCTGCTTAAAGTTTATGAACCGTAATACGAGTGCCAACATGCAAGTTGACATTAATTATCTGCTGATGCTGATGCTGCTGCTGCTGCTCCTACTAACTCTCTAAGATAAGATAGTTTAAAAAAGTCAGGTTGATGCCAACGGAGATTTTTTTATTAATCTAAAAAAAATATTACAAAAAGGGTCGCGTGTTTCACCGTTCGCGTGTTAGAAGTGAAATTTTTTGAGAATAATAGAGATCTAGAGTGCGATTCAGTGAGACAGAGAGAGAGAAGGATGTCTGTTAAATATTTAAACTTCATTGGTTAAGATTTGACTTGATATAACTGATGGCTTGTAGTAATTAAATAAAATATAGCCTGACCAAATTTTGTGCAGAGAATCTTAGTTAGCGGTAAATAATCATCTGATATAAAATTTACCTTCAAATCTCCCCCGCGAATCATAGGAGCCAAGAGCACGAGCCCATGTATAACTGTAAATACATTCCTTCTATCTTCAGAGGTTTTGATTACTATATTTTATTTTATCAAATTTGAAGTAAGTGCAATAATAAATAAGCTTTTTTCTTGTAACTCTCCGATAGGATCACCTTATGGATTTCTATATATACAATTTCAAGATTATTTTGCAAATAACGGGTGTTGTTTTAGACTGATAGAACTTTCGATATGGATAGCTGTCACTTGACAGCTAACAGCTGGTAAATAACATTTCGTTTTGACATTTCTGTTCAATGAGCATTGACAAATCATCATGGAACGAATGCCACCGCAACAACATTTACAAATTGTGGAAATTTACTTTAAAAATCAGTGTTCTGTTCGCCAAACTTATAGAGCACTTCGTGAATTTCATGGTCCACAAAATCGAGGATAAGAGCAGCTTATGCGTCGAACTGTTGATCAATTTCGAACAACATTTACTCTACTTGATGAAAAACCAACAAAACGACAAAGAACTGTACGCACTGAAGAAAATATTGGTGCTGTAAGTGATAGTATTGGAGAAGATCCGAATTTGTATATTCGCCGCCGTGCTCAGCAAGTTGGACTCTGTCCATCCACAATATGGAAAATTTCAAATGGTTCAAAATTGGACCGATCGCATCCGATTCACCAAAGCTAATCGTGGCGGAGAAATGCCGGAAATCGTTTTTAAATATTAAATGTCATAAAAATATCTTCCAAATAAAAAAAAATTGGAATCATACTTCATTTTTTATGTGTTTTATTTCAATTTAAAGTTCCATCAGTCTAAAAAAACACCCTTTATATTATACCTATACAAAATACAGACATATGTAGTTTTCTAATTTAATCTAAGTAGAGCTGCAAAATCAATTTTAGACCATAATAACAGATTTTATAAATAATTTTATGAAGTATTCTCAAAATCAAATCACAGATAAAGATTTTCTAAATAGCGCACTTATATATAGTGCCGTCTAGCGCAACCATTTTTCATAGTATTTTTGTATCACACCAATAGCATACCTCTCTGATATCACCAAAATGCTGCTAGCAGCATGGAAAGCAAGATTTGCCAAAAGCTTTTTATACATTTACCTCTTTGCGACTGTGAATACTGGAGGCTGCATTTATAGCGGCTACGCCATATTGTGCTATTGGAGGCGAGTTCATCAGCTTTGAAATTATTCACCTACTTCTGGTGGCAGAGAAAGAGAAAGGTCCCCTCTACGTTGTTTTAAAGTAAAGAAAAAGATGATCTGCTTATTGCAAGAGTATGCGGCGCTGTCTCTCACTGCAAAACAAATTTCTAAGTTCAATAGAGGCTAATAGTCGATTTAAATTTAGTTCAAAATCTTTCTGATTATTACGCAATATATTACGGAACATATTTTGTAACATTTTTTATACCGTTGTGGTTTTTGAAAAATAATTTTCTTATATTACATGCCCGCCATTTTATATTTTAAAATTTGATTTTAGATTCACCATGAGCGACTACAAAAACAATGGGTAGCTTAATTAGAAGTTGAAAGTTTCTCGTAACCAAGGAGATTATTATATTTAGCAGCATCTCGGGTTTCAAGCACAACGCTGTACGGTTTACTAACTGAAGAAGTTGCCGAGGTGAAAGTAGATATGACAAAGATGCTTAGAAATGCTAACCGCAATTTTCAAAGTACCCGAATCTAATAAATTAATTTCAGAACGAACAATAAAGAGCCTTAACAATTTTATAATATCCGCTGAAAAGCAGCAAAACAAACTCCTCTTCTTCCAGATGGCCAAGGTATGTAGCTGGATCAACCCGCAATCACGTTGATAACCAGGCAATTAGATAGCAGCAAAATCAAATATAGTACTCATATATGAATAAATATATATGTACATATATACACACACATACATCGATGTACATTCGCCCTGTTTAGATTTTGCTTTCGCGTCAAGTATGCGTTGCTAGTATATCCCCTCCCCAGCAAGTCAACCGTTTCGAGGTCATGCCCCGCAATTTACGCTGCACTTAATTATTGTACTTCAACTGCACAAGTGCGTGTGTGTGTGTGTGTGTGTGCCATTTTGTGTGTGCGTGCGCATATGAATTGCTATCTTGATCTGTGCCGCTATCCAATTAGTGGCCGCCAAATGTGCCACAAATTCGTAAAGTGGCATATTCATGATATTCATGATGCAGCTCGCTTTAGCTTAGCATCATTGGGGTGTCATAATAAAATACAATAAATATGTACGTATGTACATTTTCATTTAAGTTTTATACGCTACGCTCAAGCTATTAACGCTAAGGACCACCAGGCACATAGCACACATATTACTTAATTAATATTAAAGCCAAAAACTGTACTAAGAAATATAGACTAGTACTAGTCATAATACCGAGTACTTGCTGAAAATGAGTATTTCACTTTTGTGGGTAAATATACTATACATATTATAAGTATATACGTAATTATGTAAGTGTATGTATACACATACATAGTTATTATTCTAGCTTGTTTTCACTTTCACTCTCACTATAGTAAAGGATTGATATGCCTTTGCTCTACATAAACGAATCATGTGCGTATTTTCTCTATGTGTGAGTCTATTCTAAGCGATAATAAAAGCAAGGCCAAACTAGCTGTACAGTAATAAGAATGGAACTGAAAATCATGAAACAGGGTGCTTAAAAATATGTGGGGAAATTTTATTTAGCTAAGACTTTTATATCTCATATTTTAACCTGAACTCCTGCTTAGTTTTTACAATGAATTTACATGTCTAAAGATAAGATAGCTACCATAATTGTTATATATTTTTATATATAGAGCAGTAATATAGGAAAAAGAAATGGTGGATCATTGATTCTTAGTTTTGTAGTACTTGTGGTGCTTCTTAACTGTGCCAATTAATTTCGATATATATATATTAATATTTTTTGGCCTATTTATTTTTATGTCAAACAATAATTTTTATGAGCTCAATACCAGTTTTTAATAGGATAAATTATAAAAAAAAAACAGCAATGGCAGAAGTTATGCATAACTATTTCGGAGATCACCACATCTCCTCATCAGACTTCTTACAGGAATTCGTACTCACGTCCCCTAGCTTATACTCATTAAGGCAAAGCCTAAACGAGATGCGCCAAGGATGCTGTTATTGTATATTTTTCTTCTTATTTTTGCAAAGACAATTTCAAGTTCGATCCTAGTAAGAAGTCTGAAAAGGAGATGTAGTGATGTCCGAAATAGCTATAACTCCTACCGTTGCTGTTTTTTTGATAATTCTTCCTATTAAAAACTGGTCTTGAGCTCTTAAAAATTATTGCCTAATTTCGCAATTTTTTTGAAAGTTATTTGCAATTGAAAACTTTGAATTTGAGAAATATATTTTTCTTTTAAATTTGTAGCTCGAACACTATTAGTCCTATAAAACAAAATTATTTAAACAAAATTTTAGGTAAAACGTCAAATTTTTATATTATTAGGAAATAAATTTATAAAAATATATATTTTTTTAGATTTTTTTAACATTAGTTTTTGTTTGTTCAGAATTCATTCTAGGAGCATCATGAATTTCCGCAAAAAAACATATTTTCATAAAATCTGAACTTCCCTTAAAATACAGTGAAATTTTTAAGTAGGTGTTTTTGTCATTTGCGAGAAAACAAATTTTGAAGTTTGCTCACCGAAAAAATGCCTCATTTTTCTTCCAAACTTAGCAAAAAAATGAATTTCAACTAAATTTGTTATAAAATTTACAATGCTTAAGAATTACAAACAACAACCATTAATATAGAAATAACCATTTTTTGTTTAAATTATATTTTGCGTATAAAAAAAATATTTGGATGTAGTACTGAGAGAATTTAGACTGATTAAATTTTTTGTTATAACGGGTTTTTCAAAAGGGACTCTACAAAAGTAGACCGATAGCGAGAGCAAACGACGCCATATTTTCCCCCGCTCTTTTGACATTTCTCTTCAGTAAAGCGGCAAATATACATGCAGACTTGTCTGTACTACATATTAAGTATGGCATACCGTCGCATCGTGTATGCATACAAGTATGAAGAAAATTGAAATTTTTCAATTTTTTTGCTGGCTGTTGCGACATATATGACCGTTTATTGTGTGCAATGCAGACAGAACCTCATACTTCGAAAGATTTCAAAGCTAAAGGTGGTGCGGGTAAAATGGTTTTAACGGACAATGAATTTTGGCGCGATTTCTCAATATCAATGAAGTTTTAATTTAATTTCTTTTCCATTTTTGAATAATTTATTTTATTTTTTTAATTTTATTATTTAACTTTCAATAATAAATTACCTGAATATATTCCTTCAATGTTTTTATTATGGCTTAACAAGTTTCCAATATAATTTGACTTAGACTAGGTGGTGAAATTGCTACCAAAAATTTTAAATCTTCGAAGCTTTCGCCGGATGAAAAAAAGCGTAGAGTAGCCGAAAGACGTTCATGGGGCGTAATTGTGTCTCTCATGAAGGTGTCCCTTTTTTTATTAGGTGTTCCACCATCGACAGGAGTTCTTGATAATTTTCGTTATTCGTTCGAACAAAATTTTTAAAATTTTTTATAGAATTTATTTCCAATTCCTTAAGAAGAGGTACGTGTGAATATTTTGGCCGTTTTTTATAAAAAATTTCACACCAAAATCGTTGTTTTCGCTTCTTTGCCTTTCTTTTCTTTTCGTTCTCAGTGCACACAGAAATTATAAGCAGCGCCACAATTTCATCTTCCGATGCCACAATGTCCACTCACTTCAACGATTGCAACGAAATGATGTATGAACAAAATGTCGCACAAGTGTATAGTGAACTGACTTGCGACCCGGTATGCATACAAGTCTGCATGTGTATTTGCCGCTTAAGGTTTGCCATTTCATCATGGAAAGATATACGATCCAACAACGGTTTGAAATTATTAAAATTTACTACCGGAATTCGGAGTCAATGGCCTCAACTTTAAGAGCGCAACGTCCGATTTATGGTCGTCGTAATCGTCCTGTCAGATCAACAATTGAGCCTCTAGTGGAAAAATTTGAATCCAGCTGCACAGTACAAAATGTTCCCGTGCCAGTGAGACAAAGAAGTGCTCGAAGTGTCGAGAATATTGCTGCCGCTAGCGCATCAATTCAGGAAGACCCAAATTAGTCTCTCACACGTCGTTCTCAAGCATTGGGCATCTCTGTGACGTCGTTGTGGCGACGTTGAAGTTTTACATAATGTTGAGTATTTGGCAACAACTTTACTTACTTTATTGGCGCTAAAACCGCTGAAGCGATTTTGGCCGAACTTCTCCTACAATTTATAGTGAGCGTCTCGGTGTTGTAACACAAATTGAGGGAATGGTTTTTTGTGAGATTTTTTTTTCATGGCAGAAATTCACTCGGAGGTTTGCGACTGTATCGAAAACAGTCCCTAACTAACACTGAAATGGGCTTAAAAAAGTTTCGTTCATTAAATTTACACAAATTTTTCTTTATTATATAAACCAAGTCTCAAAAGAAAATTCTTAAAAAACGAAACAATATTTATCTCGCTGATAATTTTGTAATAAAAGTCTTTAAACAAAAGTTATAGATTACTCAAAAAAAAGTTTTTTTATTTTTTAATTTTCACTCGTTTCTCATATAACAATTATGACCAAGCATACTGAGATTTATACTTTAGAAATACCAGTTTAAATAATTTAGAAACCAATTCTTTCTTTTTTGTTCAGATATTTGTATAAGTTGCAAAAAACATGTACGTTTTCAAAGACTCCATTTTTATTTTAAGGACAATCTTTCGTTAGTAAACATTTGTGATTTTTTTTTTTAACTAACAGCAATATTTGTCACTATGCGCATATATCATGAACTATTCACGCTCACCGCCTTTCCTCATAACGTCGTCACTACGAAGCATTTCCGAGAGCAACTAACTGTACTACAAAAGTAGTATGCATAAAATTCTACTATAAGTTTCGGAATAAACCTTTCAGCTTTGATTCAACTTGAATGCCAGAAAAAGATCAAAACGCAAAATGTATTTAAGGGAAAAGTTTTTAGGCATTCACTATTGGTGGTAAAATATCCCCCAATGATTTTAGGGTGTGTAAGTTTGAATATTTAAGCTGTCATTTATTCATATAATTTTCACTAACGCTCTGGGCAATTCTATATCAAATATCTCTTGTCTTTCAAGAGTTCTTCTCTAGGTGGGTATATCTTGTAATGATCGAATTCGGTTACCATCACATACTTTAGATTCTCAAATCACCCTGTTGTAAGTATGAAAAGCGTTAACTATAATAAATGGAAGAACATATTCCACACTAATAGCCAACGCGCATAGCTCCATTTACATAACAGCCACACAGGAGTGAAGGGAGCATTTTAATCGCACATAATATTAGCACAAATAAACCTAATTTATGTTAAAGCTACGCGCGCCATCAACAAAAAGATAAAACCACATTAGATGCCAACACGGACGCTGTTGGTGTTTAGATTATAATCCATGCCTTTGTGGCAAGCGTCAGTGCTATTAATTGAATCTATGTAAAGTATGTATGTATGTGTGTGTGCACTATATGTGAACGCTCGATGCGATGCTGGTAGTGAAAACAAAACAAAATATAATGTGCTAAGTGGGGGAAGAAAAACAAAAGAAATACGAGCGCAAAAATATTTACGCCTTTTATTTGAATTTAGCTAGTTTGAGTGTACAGGTTCTCCCTTCCACCCCCCTTTACAAAATTATGCAACATTTAGTAAAAGTATCGAAAATTATCCACAGGGATGCGAGCATATTCTCTATAAATTTTGTACTCATCTCGAAGCCAATTGTATACTTAACCTATTAAAATGCCATGCATCAAGCGAAATACAATAGAGATAAGTTGAAAGTGAAGATAGAGAAAAAAATGCAATCATATATTTAGTAGAAGTGGCTGCTAAATAGAAATGCGATAGGCGACGGGGTCGCGCGCGGTGTAGTCATTCGTTGCATGGATAATATGCACAGTTGGCATGTTCATTGTCTGCCACAGACATGGCGTATAAATTACATATTTTATAGTGTTATTTCGGAGGTTGTTTAAGATCACACACACACTCACACACGCGCGCACACGAACACACACACGGAGCAAGTGTTTGCTTGTATCTCAAAAGCCTTTGACTGTGCCACAATCTACTGCTTGCTGGCTGTTGCACAAGAAAATTTGTACACTCAGAGAAAAAGCAAGCAAAATTTAAGTCGGGCTTAAAATAATCCGATAACATCTTAAAAGTATATTCATCTCGAAAAAAATGAAATCAAGAGTGAATTCTTAATTTTAAAATAATTTATTCGAAAGTTCTTAAGTAAGGGAAAATTGTCATAGATATAATGAAAATAATTGTTATGGATGATATTTTAAATGAAAATATTTAAGTAATAATAAAAAAAAATAATAATAATAATTTTAATTACCAAAATGCCTAGTATTTTGAGTTTTTCTCAAACTCGTTTCGATTTTAAATTTTGACAAATAAGCTAAGATATATCAATTAATTTTCACCTCATAAAATTTAATTCAACCCAATGTTTTATTATTTCTATGTTTCTTTTATTCGTTTAAATAAATTTGACTTTTCAAACAGGTGGCAACCCTCTCTTAAATATTGGTAGGAATAAACCGTTGGAAACTCATATATTATTATTTAGTATATATATGTATAATTAAATTAAATTTTACTTTTTAAAAAATTGCAACCCTTTTCAAAATATACCTATAAACTTTGCTCTACCAAAACGAAAGGTATTATATCCAATTTTTATTATATCACATAATTTATGTATAATTTTATAAAATTCGTGGCAGCCGCTATAAAAGTTAGCTATCAACCCTACTTCCGAGACGAGCCGTTAGGCGCACATATTTTAATATTTTTATATAACTTGTGTTTATTTTTATTAAATTTGACTTTTCCAACTAATTAAATCCATGCCTAAAACCTTTCCGCAGCAGAAACTAATAAATATGCAAAGTTTGAGCTTTAAAACAGCTGACAACCCTATACAAAAAAATTCATTTAGCTTATTGGTTTCACATAATTTACTTGTAATCAGATGCCAACCTACTTAAAAAATATTTTGAAAATAAAGCTTTCGTTGGGTACCCATATGGCAATACTTGATTTCAAGCGAAACTCTTTTAATACACAAGAGTGCCCATGGGTTCGGGATGACACTGGGATGCATCTCTTAATCGCAGAGCAGTCATCATTGTCACCTGTTGTCCTGCTAAATCCAATGGCAGGAAATCTAAGATAGCTTTCAAAGCATCGTTTGGCGTAGTTTTGAGCGCCCCGCTTATGCAGATCATACTAGATCTTTTGCATTTTGTGAGTAGCCTTTTTTTAATGCAGGCTATCATTGGGAGGATTGGTCTAACGACTGCTGTAAATATCCACCGCTAGAGCCAGGTTCCTGCCTATGGCTCTCTTACAGGTATAGAGGCCTTTGGATGTATTTTCATAACGGTGAACTATATTCTCTTTGTAGTGCGCCTTCTTATCTAAAATAACGCCTAGAAATTTGGCACTTGTAAGCAAGGCTTAACCGGATGCCGTTTAGTTCAGATCGAGTTACCGAAGGCACTGCCCATTGCGGGTGGGCCACTTGGATACCTCACGAAGCGTTCGTTACATTAGCTCCCATGGGGTGTGCGGAAACTTTCCCTTTAGCGCGATCACGACGTCATCGGCGTACGCGATAACTTTTGCGCCTCCCCAATCCATATCACGCAGAAGAGTATTTACGGTGAGGTTCCACAGCAGTGGGGATAGGACACCTCCGTGGGGTGTACCCCTCGGTACGTGTCTTGACAATTCGCTCGCTCTCACCACTCTGCCGCAGAGTAGTTTGCCGATTAACTCCAGCAGTGAGTTTTCCAACCCTAGAGCTCTAACAACGTGAGATATAGCCTCTAGAATTACCTTCTCAAGAGCCCCTGCAATGTTCAGGCAGACGTGTAGTCTCAATAGATTCGCCTTTGCGGAAGGCATGTTGATCATTAGGTGGTAGTCGACTATCGATGGTATCAGAGAAGAAGCTACCTACAATCCTTTCAAGGAGGATAGACTGATAGGCCTAAGGTCCGTTGTATGAGTATGTGAGGCCTTTCCGGCTTTAGTAATAAAAGCGGCCGTAACATTTCTCCATCCCAACGGTATATGATTCATTTTGAAGGAGGCGCTGCAAATAGTTGAAAGCCATTTTTCAGACACTTCCAGTGTCTTAATTAGTTGTGTAGGTATTTTTCCTTCCGGTCCTGCAGATTGAAATGGTTTTCTTACGAAACCCTTACATTAGCGGTGTGGGAAGAAATAAAAGGAGTGGTACTCTTCTCCGCAGTTGTATCCCCAGGAAAGTGGGTAATCTACTAGCAGCTCAAGGGTTTCCTTTCCCGTCGAGGTCCAGCAACCGTTCTGCTTTTGTAAGAAACCTATCGGGGGAGAAGGCGATGGAAGACATAGTCAGGAACACAAGGCAGGCGGGAGTGAGAAATATTGGTATGGTAATCTCCGCATAAAAAGCCGTGCAAGATCGCGTGCTACACTGATTCTCATGTGAAGTCTCTCTCTTAGTTCGGGGTGACATGGAAGTCCGCGAAAGGAACAACCCTGCCATTCAAGGAGACTAACAGTGATGAGACATTTTTATATATAGACTTAAGATTGGAAAAACATAATTTTAAATTAGTTATCTCAAATTATGCAATTCTTAAATAAACTTTTCTCTCAGTGTACATTTGTAAAATGCACAAGTAGTGGCGCGCACAGCATTCTAGCTTCTTCCACCGTATTCAACACTTATTCAAATGGCAACAACGTTTTGGCACCTATTCAACTCATATTTTCAAGAAATTTACTCACCTCTTTTTATGCAGTCCACAACTCAACAATGCCAAACTAAAATGGAGGCTGCCAGAAAAAGCACTGCAGCCATTCATTTCACTTGAACGAATTTCATTTCTTTGCATCAACTATGTAACACTTTTTGCCCCTCTCTCTTTCATTTATTTTATTTTAGGGGCTAGCCCGAATAGAAAAAAAGAAACAAAAAAAAAAAACTCAAAGTAATACAGAAGTCAAATGAAAGCTTTTGACAGCTAGGAAATATGCGAAGCAAACCGGCCTAGCCATAGTGGCGATTGAAAAGAAAAATATTTTTTTTTTTGGAATCACGGCAGCATACAAGTTGCACAAGTGGCTTATAGAAAGAAGTATGCAACATGAAAATGGCGAATGCCAATCGCAGTGGTTTTGGCAGTTGAACCACTAGCCAAACTACCCAAGGCACTCCAATGCAAACACCTCCATTGAATAGAATGGCCCAGATGAAACATCAGCTACATCAGCTCAGCCGCTGTTTTTCAGCGCCGAATTCTGTGTTGATCTATGAAAAACAAAAAACTATCCAAAATAGCTATAACAACAAGTCAAACTCAGCGCGCCAATATGGTGCACTTGCGGCATGCGGCAGCAGTACATGCGTTGTTGACAATGCGGTATTGGCTCGATAGCACACACACACACACCCTGACGCACGCACGTAACACGCGGGAGCAGGTATGTATGTGTAAAAAAAGACAAAATTGCAATTGATTGCGAATTTTTTATGGCATCATTTTTTCGCTGCTGCTCGTTGTTGTTACCGCTGGCTTGCGTGCGTTTTTATGAATTGTAGCATACGCTCGGCGACGCAAGCTAGCAAGGGAACACATTTTTGCGTTTGGTTGTATGCGAATGCAATCTCAGCGAATTTATGTGCGAATAAAGGTGTTAACATATCTGGTGTGAAAAATTTTTGGCGGTCGCTACAATGAAGAATTCATACGCATAAATTCACACGCAGGTAGACTCACACAAGAAATTGTGAAACTACACTGGTTGACAGAAAATGCAACACTGCCATAATTTTTGGGCGATAGTGATAGGAATGCGGGACTTCAAGCTAGAGATAGCTGCTAGACAAGGACCCATGGAACTCATGGGGCTAATTTCAAAATGACCGTGAGGAGCGGGAGGAGCGGGTTCAGGAAGGCCGATACTCCCGATAAAATTGCAAAACTTTGCAAGTTACGAAAATCTTCCTAAAAAAATGTGTATGAAATTGTCACTTCTTTTGAATCCTTCATTGAGAAATTTTAAATGAGTGAATGAAGAAAAAAGGTAGTACGGGTTAGGTACTGTAAAATGTATGTACCAAAATTGTGGGCGACTTAGCTCAAATATATCGATATAATCCTTAAGTCCTGTAAAGCATATACAAATCTGACCTTATTTTTATTTAGAAAATTTTTTGTCTTAAATCATTGCTGTGGATTATGCAATATATTCTTATTTTTGGTATTAGACATAAGCGATATTCTTGGATTACTATTTTTCCGCTCAAGTTTGGTCGTTGTTTTTTATTTCATTTTTTTTCGAACAAGCATCATCGTAAGTTGGTGACTTTTAATTTTTCGATCACAAATAAACGTTAATTTTGGATTTAAAATTTCATAAAACATAAAATAAACTTGTTAACGTTTATTTTGACCGAAAAACTGTAAATACAAGAATAACAATTATTATTGATCGGAAAAATTAAACTTCAAGATAGGCGATTATTTTGTAACCGAAGAAAAGTCACAAAATAACGATGAAACTTGATAAAGTATAAATCCAAGAGTAAAGATTATTTTTGATCGAAAAAATAAAAGTCATAGAATAACGATTAAACAACGGATTTCAACCGTTATGGTAAATGACAAAACAACTATTTATACAAACATTGAAGTTCTTTAAATAATTGTTTCAAATATGTGCCTCCTCAACAACTTGCAAAGCAAATACTGAACGTTCCGCCCTTGTCTGCCACGAGTGAGCGCGTATTTTCTCACTTCTAATAAAAATTTAGAAGAACAATTTTTTTTTTTAAATAAGAATATAAACCAGTTAATGCAAAAACAGAAACAAATAACATACATTTTCGAATTTAAAGAGCAGTATTCAGTATTAAAAATACTAATCCATTTCATATATATAAACTGTTAAATGCACAGAGTTTGTTAAATAAAATATCTTATTTTATTCTAATTTTAAATTCCAGTGAGTTTTGTTTAGTGATTGATATCGGAATCCACGGTACCCCTGCAAAAATTTTGATAGACATCGGGATTTAGTTCCCATAAATAACAAATGGAATTCCACAGAGGAGATTATCGCTATGCCAACAAGCTTACTCTAATGGAATCTCGCTGGAATCTACCTGGAGCACACACGCGAAGTCCATAGAGAAATCTCTAGTGAATTAAAACTTTGCACTGGACGCCTTTCACTATATCGAATCTAATTGCGATTAACGACTGTTTTCAGAACTAAGGACTAATTATAAACCCTAGAAAACCCAAGCTCGTTTGTTTCATTAAGAAGGCTAATACACCTATCATTCTCCTGCTTACAGTAAGTGTCGCTCAGCTCATAATTTCTGATAGGATTAAATATCTGGGATAATTATTGGATAAAGAAAATTTTTGTGTAATGAATATTGAGAAAAGATCGAAGAAGATACGGTTGCCTTGAACTGTTCAACTTTTTTAGCGTAACTCTTACTGGAACCAATAGTGTTCTTCGATTTATGTCTAACTTACAATATATAATTTTCAAAAGTGTTATTTTGCTAGTGTTCTATTTGCTCTATATATTGCCATCCAACCCCATGGTACGTATGAGATTATGGCAACTAACATTAATAGTTACCAAAAAGTATAGAGGGTTTTTTTTTTAATTTTGTAAACTACCGTTATATGAGAGGTGGACGTGGTTTTAAATCAACTTCGAAAGTTTGCTTACTGACTTAAAATCCAATATGCGCATGAAATTTGGTAGGTAAGGTAGTTTCGGAGATATAGCTTTTTCTTCTAAATAATAATAATAACTCTAGTTATCTGTTGCATGGACGAACGATTAGACAAATTTCTCGTTTATTACTGAAAATTGTTATATATTGTATATCTCTATCTCGCTTGTTCTATGCTGTTACAAACAGCAGTTAGTTAACAAAGTAAATGGTATAAAAATATAAGTTGAATGGTGAAATAATAAACAAAAATATCTTTAGAAAGATAACTTTTTCCGAAACTCAACGCGTTTTCAGGCTAAATTCTTAATACTTAATTAAAAAAAATTAGTTAAATCACATTAGAACAAAACTTATTAATGCACTGCAAGACATTCAAAAATTAATGACTTTAATAATGGAAACAAAAAATATAAATTTTTTCGTCTTTCACACTTTTTTCGGAGAGCGACATACTCATTTCTTTTCGAATTGAACAAATTTATATAAATCGCTCAAACCTTTAACTTTAAAATATCAAATGTCTAGATGAAGAGCCTTGAATAGCACGTTTCCTCTTCGTCTAGGAAAAAGTCATAAGAAACACACAAATCAAAAGTTGTGTTTCTTCTTTGAGAAATGTTATTATTGTAACAAAAAGTACTGTTTCGTCTACCTCCAGAGTTTTTGATATAGGGGGTTTTCCAAAATTTGAACGTTTAGTTAATAAAAACATGTACAATAGAATTATGAAAGTATTTCCCATCTGAAGCTATGGTATTTTCCCATCTTTCTGGCAATTTGTGGATCCCATCCCAAAAGAACTACGCCGGCTTGGCAGCCAAGAATGAATCAAGCCAATTTTTGATATCCTGCTCTGATGTGAACCGTATTCCAGTGAGGGCGTTCTGCATCGATCGGAACAAATGGTAGTCAGAAGGGCCAAGGTCTGGGCTATAAAGCGGGTGGGGTAAAACTTTCCATCCCCTGTTTTCCAAATAGTTCTTAACCGAAATAGCAACGTGGGGCCGAGCGTTGTCATGGTGGAAAATTATTGTCTCGTGACTGGTCGCATATTCCGTGCGATTTTCGGCTACTGCTCTCTTTAAACGGATTAATTGTGTTCTGTAGCGTTCTCCATTGATCGTTTCACCCGGTTTTAGCAGCTCATAATACACCTTCCAAATACAGGGCATTATCTTCGCACCGTGTATATTCGGCTTAGTCTTGATTTGGCTGGTTGGCCGAATTTCACATTTGATTTTTTGCACTTGGAGTTGTCGTAATAGATCCATTTTTCATCACCAGTAACGATCCGATACAAAAATGACTTCTTTTTGCGGCGTTCCAGCAGCATTTCGGACAAGCAAAACCGCTTTTCGACATCTCTTGGCTTGAGTTCATTTGGAACCCAATTTCCTTGCTTTTGAATATATCCAGCTGCTTTTAAACGTTTTGAAATGGCTGCTTGAGTGGCACCCAAAGATTCTGCGAGCTCTTCCTGCATTTGGCAGCAATCTTCATCGAATAATGCTTCCAGTTCTTCATCTTCAAACTTTTTTGGCTGCCCAGGACTTTCATCGTCTTCCAAGCCAAAATCACCACTTTTAAATCGTGCAAACCACTTTTGCCACGTTCGCTCAGCTAGAGCATGTTCGGCATAAACTTCCACCAAAATACGATGACTTTTGGCAGCAGTTTTCTTCATATTAAAATAATGAAGAAAAACTATCCGCAAAAACACCTTTTCAGGCACAAAGTTCGACATATTTGAGTGAAAAAAAAATTATTGTTGTTTATGCTTCAAATGAATGACATATACTGAAAAGACGTACAATGACAGTAGCTTTCCAATGTATGTTTGGAATATATTGGAACGATGGAATACATGTTACCGCTTACCGCAACCCGCTTGAATTAAGTTATAAACCCAATATTTTAAAAAAGGAGAAGATACATTTATAAACTTCGAATTTTAAATGTTAAATATATGTACTATTTACTTTTATTTCTAGTCGTAATAGTAATTCTATTTCATATTTTGAATTAAGTATGTGTTGATAACGCAAAGTGATAAATATTTCAAAGCTGAAATATTTGTCTTTCTTATTCTCGTGTACACTGATGAGCGAAATATTTTATGAAATCAAATCAACACAAAGGGTGTTTCCTACTATCTATTAAAGTTTGATAGGTATTCATTACGATTGAAGAGTAATGAAACTTCGAAAAGAGTAAGAGCAAAAATTCTACACAGAAATTAGCATATGGATAAATAACAAAGTAGTTTTCCTATCTAGCGAAATACGAAATGGTATGTCTGAAGACCGTTCCTGATCCTTATAAAGAAAAATCCTACTTTGTAAACAAAATGCGCAATTACTCTAAAAATTAAAAATTTTGGGTTTTGCTGACGAATTGTTTAACAAAAAAATGTATAGGGCTTTTTAGGTTTGTAAAGGATTCGCACTATTCATCAAATAAGATAGAAAACAAGAAGACTTCTTTAGAATAGATGTACCTTATTCAGAGGCTTATGAAACTCTAATAAGAACACAATTGAGCCTCATAAAAATCTTCTTAAGTAAATTACTCTTCGAGCTTTGAGCTTTGTGCTATCCAGTTTAAATATTCCTGGCATATAAATTTATATAATTCTCGCAGGAAAAAGGTGCATCAATTTTCCGTAGGTTGGCGCTCAAAAGGTCGTGGAGGAATATTTGAGGTACAGGTTCATGCTCAGCGCAAAATTGTCTTCGAACACACCACTTATTCGGCAAGATCGATGCAAGATTTATAATAAAAATTCTTCGCAGATATTTCAAGGTCATTTGCAAGTAAAAACAAATGTTTGCATATTTTACTATATTTGAAAACCCAGCCATGTAAAGTAAAGTTATATTTTTTTTGTGCCTTTTGTATCAATACAACTTTTTTGACAAAAATCTACATTCCTGTTATATTTTATTATGAACAGCTGACATTGCGTACTTTTTCTAAAACCAAATTTCTCGTAGACTCTTTGAGACAATTCTACGACCTAAAATTTTTGAGAGCTACACAAATAGTTCCTTGAGTGTTATTGCCAAATGGTGGTCTAATTCAGATCCAATATAAAATTTTACAATCATTACTGAGTGCAGGGCCAAGACTTCGGAAATTTTTAAATTTTGCTTACCAGTGTAATGAAGCCAACGTTGGGCGCTTACCGGTCGCCACGGCGTATGAGTGATATATTGTATTAAAAATCACTACATGCCGCTTCACACCACAGCAATAAATACACATACAACATTTTGCACACCTGCACACATACATACATATTTGCATTCTTCCCGAGGCATTCGGCACCTTTCACACGCTGAAATAAGCGCAATTTGTATATTTACCATTTTGTGAGTTTGTATATAAGTTATTTTTGTTTTTTTTTATCGCTTGGCTGACACTGTATACAAATTTCATTGTTTAACTTGTATTTTTTATTTATTTCTCTTCTTTTTTTTTGTAATTTTTCATACTATAATATTTCTCGCACTTGAGTGCACATAAACTTTGCCGCCATGACCTGGGGGGGCATTCAGCGGAGTACACGCTTCTCAAATGAAATGCATAAAATCGTTCGGCCAGAAAGGTACAAATATATTCAACCGAAAAAATGTAATAAATAACCAAATGAAATGTTTATGGGACTAAAGTATTTTAGCAAAAAAAAAACATACACACACACATATACATACATACAAAATAATATTGCACTTGAGTTAAAAGCTTCCGCCATGTTAGCGAAGAAAATTGATTGTAAATTGACTTGGCATAGGAATAGCGGCGCTCAATCGGTAGCAATAAATTTAAAATTTATTACAAAAGTGTGCTAGAACAAAATTTTATTTCATTCATAGAGTATCCGGTACGATTTGACCTCGATTTGACAATCGAAAAATGCAGCCCCCCATAAAGCAAAGTAAGCACGCCGATAACTTTTAATAACTCATTACTGCCTTTGCATTATTGTGCATATTTTTTTTTTTTTGTTGTTTTTTACTCAAGTCAATGGAACATTAAAAACGTCCTTACAAATAAAGATTTCAATCAAAATCGTTAGAAAAGTAATAAATAAATAAGTAATTTCAAATCGAATTTTTAATTACATCATACAACTCTCATTTGAGAAAATCTCTACGCAATGAAATATCTAATAAATTAGAATTTGTGATGTTAAATTCTTAAAGTGAATAAGTTCATTTAAAGCGTAATTAGTTCTATGTAAATTTTTATAAAACAAATTTTTATTTCGCAAATATTTAAGAGGAACATTAAAATTAATAAGATCTAGCAAATCAATTAATTTTGCCACTAATGATGTCTGAGATAAAAATGAAATTGGAATGAAAGGAGAATTTAAGTCAGTTAACGAACAACAAGCATTATATGAGGGCATGTTTAAAGAAAGTAAAACAAAACAAAGAAACTTATTTTGAATGTGTTCAATGCGGGCAATGTGAGATGCATAAAAAGCTTCTTATTCAAGAAGGCGTATTCCAGCCTAGATCAGCAAATTCCGTTCTATTTCGTTGAACAAAAACTAAAAGTTAATAAAGTTTAGGTATTATGTAATTAACGTGACCATTGAATAAGAAATAGGAATCCAAAAATACACCAAAATCCGGAATATCCATAACGCTGGATAAAACACAGACAAACCATAAGAACAAAGTTTCGAAAAGCGGATTTTAGAGCATTTATTGAGATTAAAGAATAAATAACTTTTGTGGCTTCATCTATAAAGATTATCTAGGTAGCATTACATACAGTAGATTCAGGTACTCTTAAACAGATTTTTAAATCATCGGCATGCAAAACATTTTGTGAATTTAACCCTAGAAAGATAACGTACGTCGAAACGGCGTTCACATTTTTATTTTACGCTTTCACACTTTTATTTGTTTACTTAGTAACTTCTTGCGCTCATTTATCTCAGTCGGTAGCAGCAGCTTATTGGTGGTGGTTGATTTTTGTGGTGAGTATTTTCTTATCTGAGTTATGATCAAATCGTACGTCGAAAAGACGTATCGTTATCTTTAGTGTGACTTTTTGGTTTTTCAATCGCATGTATGTTTTATTTGCTTTTTTGTGTTCGGCTTACTAGATTAGTGATTGGTTTTTGGTTTTTAGATTTAATTTGCTAAAATATATAATGGCATCTTCAAATTCACTTGATGACTCACAAATAGCTGCTCTTTTGGAAGAGTTAGATAATGAATCGATTTCATCAGATCAAGGAAGTGAAACGGAGGATGTAGTACTAGAGGACAATGTTCGAAGTGATTTTGAAGATCAGTTCGTTGACAGCCCAAATGAGAGTATGACGGGATCTGAAACACCTGATACAATTACTTCTGATGGACGCATTATAAAGGAACTAGTTCTTCCCCATACGCAATGATAAACATAGTACGAACTGCAAGAGGACCTACTCGGCAGAACAAATCGTTTTATGAACCTCTGGAGTGCTTCAACATATTTTTTACGGATGAGATTATTTCAGAAACACCGAAATTATACAAAATCGTCGTGACGATATGACTTCTGCCACATTTAAAGTAACAAACGTCGATACATCATACTGTGGAACAAGGTATACGGCTGCTATGACCAGAGACAGGTTCGATTATCTGATCAGGCATCTAAGAATGGATGACAAAGCATTACGCACTTCGACCAAACGATGCATTCACCCCTATCAGAAATATATGTATATATATTTTTATAAAACAGTGCCAATCTAGCTTTATCCCTGGCTCACACACAACAATCGACGAACAGCTTTTGGGATTCCGTGGACGGTGCCCTTTTAAAATGTTTATTCCTAATAAACCGAAAAAATATGGAATCAAAATACCTATGATATGCGACAGTTCTACACAATATATGTTTAATGCAATTCCGTATCTTGGAAAAACAACGACAACCAGCAATCTTCCTTTAGGTGAGTACTATGTAAACGAACTTTCACGGCCTATACATGGGACATGCAGATGCATTACCTGCGATAATTGGTTCACATCGATCCCACTTGCTAAATACTTGTTAAAAGAGCCCTACAAATTCACTCTTGTCGGCACCGTTAGATCAAACTAACGTGAAATACCCAAAGAAATGAAAAATTCACGAGCCCGACCTGTTGGAACTTCGAACTTCGCTACCCAACAAGAAGACCCAATTGATATTGGGAATGATTCCGAAGGTAGTAGCAATCCGAAAAAACGAAAATACTGCGGTTTTTGTCCTTCCAAAATAAGACGCATGTCGAAAAAAGAATGTGTTAAGTGCAAAAAGCCCGTGTATAGGGAGGACCAGAATCAAGTTTGCAACGCGTGCATATAATATTGCTTGACTTTATTTTTTTTTTGTTCTAAAACAATATACAAAGAGTTATTTTGTAAAAAAAATAAAAAAAATTGTTAACCTAGATTTACGAAAATTGTACCTTTTTCTGAAGACTGACCTATTTTTGCTACTTTTTATGAAAAAAAAATGAATTGCTTTATAAATTTTATATTATCTTTAATTTTATGTTTACATATTAGCGTTAAAAAGCTTTGAGAAATAGCATTAATAAGTAAAAGTAACAATAATTTCCCCAGGGTACGTCCTTGTGAAACACTTAGCAACGCATCGAATGGATAGGGCTTAGATTTATCCACAGTTACTATTGAAATTCAGTTACAAGTAAAGGATTTAAGCCAATCAAAAAATTTGTAAAAAAATTAAATTTGGAAAGATTGGTTGTTAAAATGTAATGCCTTGGGAAATGCCTTTGAAAAGTGTATGGTTATACTATCTATTTGACAACCAAGCTCAAATGATTGTATTGAATATTTCAAAAGGACGAATAGACTTGTAAACAGCAGACTGGATAGCAAGGAATCTATGTTGAGAATAACTAACCTCATTTGAACTATACAATAAATTGTTTTTCTTGATAGCTAATCAGAAAGCTTGGAAACGCATTTCCAAACATTTTGACATTTACGTATTCCTCTCCCTAATTAAATTCTTCGTACCACAATTGAAGGAATTAGCTATGTGATTTAGTAATATATCAAATATATTGGTATTTGTCCGATTTTCATGGTTAATGCGAAGTCTGGTTTAAGTTGGGACGTGTCTAATCAAATAGTTTCGGAGTAATACCATATTGCTCAAAGTATACAGCCGATTTGCCAACACTTTAATTTTTGTTTATTTCTCTATCTTGAAACAAATATGAGCAAAATTATTGCGTTATTATTAAAATATCGGGATTTTCGATTTAATGTAAATTAGTGCTATATAAGAGTCGCGCTCGGATTTTCTCAAGAATTGAATAATACTCGAAAGTGTGCTTACCGACTTGAAATGCAAAGTGCGTATTACATTCGGGAGAGTTTAATAAAATAGTTTCTTTTAACTACTAGGTGTCGCGTCCATTTAACTAAAATACAATGAACCCATTTTTTTGTTTCACCAAACCAGTACTGTATATCAAATTTAGGTAAGTTTCCTTATTTCAGTAAATTTCCATTTGGTGGCATTTGCCCGATTTCGATGATTTAAATTTATGCTTTTTGCGTTAAAATCTAAACTTTTAGAAAAGGGAGCTACTAAAGTTAAAAAATAAAAAATAAAAACTGAGTCAATTTCAGATTGATTGCAATTTTTTTTCACAAATTCAAACTATTTTGGCGAAAGTCATTATTGATCTGAAAAGTGTCCACATTTTCTTTTGAAAGCTATGTCAGAACCTAAAATTGCTATAAAATTAAATGAAAAAAGACAGCTTGTTTTGTAGACGACGTGATGCCAAATTGGGCTTTTATGAATAAGTTGAGAATTTAAGGGTGTTTGGAAATTTTCAAGCACATTTTTGTGAACAACTCGACCAGATCTATGACCTCTGCTAGATCACTTGTAAAGTGTGCGCATTTTTTTTTTCGTTTTGTTCCACTGTGTTATCGACTCGGAAAGGAAATGATTTGAACTCACTCAAAACACTACAACTACAACGAGTCGCAATTCCATCAAATTTACTTTTCAAACCAAATCGCAAAGCAGAACAGGCTTGAAGAAAATAAGAGCAGCATTCAGTTTATTTAGCAGAAATAATGCGAGCTACTCTAACAACAAATCAAGACAGCAGCAACATTTCATTAACACCACAAACAGCATCGAAATTGCAAATTGAAATTGTATGGCCACCTAGCTAAAACCACAATATCTGCTTTAACAGATTTCACAATGAGCAGTTAAAAATGGTTTACAGTAACCCACTATGTGTATATGTATTTGTGATTAAATAAACTATTGTTTGCTTGTGTGCACATTTGGAGGGAAAAAGTAGAAAATTGCTTGCAATCAATTCTTAAATAGGCACAGATTGACGATATGTGGCTGTTGTGGCGCTTGAGTGCAATAGTTATATATAGGATATATATACTTAGTCCATTTTCCTTAACAAACGCACCTGCACGCATTTGAACAACGCCTTGGTGTATGCAACATAATATGCCAGTATATAGTTGCTCGAGAATGAATTGCAACACAGTTACCATTTTGTGGCACACAACTAAACCTCTCTGAAATATTCCATTTGCCACCACCACGTAGACCACAATGCAAGATGGCAGCTGGTTCCCAAAGCGATTGCATATTATCTTAACACTCTTAACACATCGAGTAGAAACTTGCCACAACGATTTTGCCTTTATGGCTGCTGTTCCCTTTTTGCACAGCCACTGCCTTTAACCTCCAATGGACCGCACAATATCTGTGCGGTGCAATTTATGTGCATACGAACACACACACACACACACACGCGCACGCACATGCATGCACATGAAGTACAAGTACGTGGAAGTTAAGATGCTATGCAGCTTTTGTCCATACTTTGTTGCCTAACGCAACGGATACACGACGCAAATACGCATGGACTACTAGTATTTGCAATTTGAGAGCGTTTCTTGTGTTGCCTTTCCATCTCGCTGCCCACTTCAGTGTTTTGACATAGAATAAGTGTGTGTTTGTGTGTTTGGGTGAGTGTGTGCCTTAATTTTCTCCACTTCGTTTCGTTTACAATTTGCTTCATTGTTTCTTTTATTTCTCTCGCATTCAAAGCAAACAACATTTCCACACGCAATTCATTCATTTATTTTTCTTGCATCTTCTTCTTCCTCTTCTTCTGTAGCAATTTCACCAGCACTTTACTGCTACTACTTCTGCTTCCGTGCGTATTCCCTTTGTGTGTGCTCATTTACTGGAAAACTTATTGATTGCCACAGCTTTATAATTCTCCACGTATGCACAATACATAAATATGCGTTGGTTATTTTTTCTCCCGTTTTCCAGCTTGGTTTATTGGTGTAACAGCTGCTAGCCGTTCGCCGCACACACCACACTCTCTCTGCATATATAGACACACTTCTTCTATATAGGCTATTCAATTTTCAATATTAACAGCTGCTATAGTCGTAACATCAATTCATTCTGTTACACACACACATCCGTATAAACTTATGCATATACAGTGGAATTTTTCATAACGGACAGTCCTTATAAGCGGCGGCAGCTTCAATAGTCGGAGAAATTTCATCCACACAAGCTAACCATTAGTTTTTCCATACAAATATCATCGCAATAACAGGGCACTCTAATAACCGGCAGCAGATACTATATTTCAAAATATTTTGATCAAAAAACTTTTTATAAACGGAAAAAATTCTACAAAATTCCAAGCAACCTCTGTAGTTTTATATAAAAGGTGTTTTTTTATTTCATATTGTTTTCAAGAAGAACCAAAATGCATATCATTTAATGTTATGGTCAAGAATTTAGCTTTATTATAAAGGCAAGGCTTTGCCACGATGTTAAAAAAATTATTTCGGGCAAGTGGACGCCGCGGCTGGTTCGAATAAATTCCACCCGAGATACCCAATTTTCCAACACTTTTTGCAACAATTGGGGCCGTACGTCAACAATACCGCGCCGAATATTCTCTTCCAAGGCGTCAATTGTCTTGGGCTTATCTGCGTAGACAAGCGACTTCACATAATCCCTCAAAAAATAGTCCAGCGGTGTTAAATCGCACGATCTTGGATCACGACGCGAGATACGAGATAATGAGCTTACCAAAAGTTTCCTTGTTGGAACCAAAGGTCGTTCACATTTACATCCTCCGATTCGGGTATGAAAAAGTCATTAATTATGGCTCTATGTCTTTCCCTCTTGGCTGTAGCATTATGGCCGGCTCGATTTTGGAAGAAATATGGATCAATGATTCCCTCTGCCCATAGAACACACCAAACAGTGACTTTTTCAGGATGTAATGGCGTCTCAACAATGTCTGGTGAATTATCAACACTCCAAATACGACAATTTGACAATTGTTTATTAACGTTTCCACTAAACCTAAATCGAGCTTCATCGCTGAGCAAAGATTGCTTGCGAAACTTGGCCATTTTGTTTTAGACCCATTCAACGAAAATTGCGACACGCTTGATGATCGTTCTGCTTCAATTCTTGCACGAGTTGGATTTGTAAGCCCGCAAACCAAAATCCTTCAGCAAAATCTTCCATAAAGTAGATGGGCACAGCTCCAATTGTTGCTCGCGATGGTGGATGAACTCATACGGGGTCTTCTTTGATACTCTACTCCATAGCAGCAATAGCGTGTTCGATTCGCGCTATACGGCGTATCTGAGGATGCACATTATCCACTTTAGTAAACGTGGTGCGAAACGGATCGATGGTTGCTCGAATTACCGACTCTGCTATGGGCGGATATGTCGACCGAATATTGGACGCAGCGTGCGATGTGTCGCGCGAATCGAACCATTATTTTGGTAATAAATTTACACGATTTGCAAACGTTGTTCCAGAGTAGGTATGTTCATTAAGAAATGGCAAACCAAACTGAGTATAGATCAAGTAACAGTTTTGTCAAAAATTACTAATCCCAAAAAGTATTGCCTCATTGAAAACCACAAGTCTAATAAAACCATTCTTTAAAAAAAAAGAAATGGTGTTCGTTGGTAATCGCATCACATGAGAAATTGACAAACATTTTTTTATTACATTAACTGTGGCATTGTATACAAAATGCCCGCTAGGTGGTGCTGTTGTCGAAATATTTCTAAAAGTCGTGTTTATGGCTCTATTTGGTTCATATTCAGTATGTTGATTTACTATGCAAAGAGAAAAGCGTTTGCAATTAATAGATCCGATAGATGTCGCTGGCGTCGAAATATTCCGCAAAATCTTATTAATATGGTTTTGTAAATAGAAGGGTTTCTGTCAAAATAGACCCGCCGGGTAGCGCCCAAATATCATATTTATTTATTTAGTTCATATTCAGTATGTACGTTGACCGTGCAAAGAAAATATATTTGGGAAGGATAGACTCAGTTGGTTGGGTAAAACTGAACATATTTGTAAACGTCTTTTAAAAAATAATATTTGTAAAGGAGTATATTTAGTTTTCTTTGTTTTTTTGCACTAAATATTACCGCTGTGTCGCTAATTTAATCTTGACCTCACTGCATGTTATATTTGAAATAAGAAGTAAGCATTTTGTACATTTAATCAAAAAATCATTTTGTTAAAAGTGAAATTAAGTTGTAATTGACATTAAAGATATGATTTTAAAGCTTTACAAAAATAAGTATTGGCTTTATATAAAATTCTTACTCGCACTTGTATGCTTTGCTAAGGATGCGGTCTAGTTTCTTCTACCATTTATAGTTTAAACTTTTGATATTTATCATGGAGAACACTATAACATTCAAATTCTCCATTATCAATTCGGTTGCAAAACTAGTATAAAAGACAAACAGAAATTGTCAATGTAGCAATGGGTATAGCCTATTAAACTCTAAGCTGCGTGAGCTCCTATTTTCTACAGAGATGTACATACACACAAACATATATGTATTGATATAAATATTTGTCTGCAGGAGCACTAACAATGAATAACTGCAAGTTGTATTTTGCATTTTAACTTCCTTTTTGTCATTTCTAAATTTTACAGACAACAACACGCAAGGTTTTGATTTTAATTAAAAACACTTTACAATTCTATTTGATAGAAATCAATTACTCGTACTTTACACACAATTCAGTTGTTTCTGGCACAATCCCATAGAGATTAGAGAAGCTTCTAACTGATATTGAAACGAAGAGGAAACTTAATTTAATTTATTATACAAATGGACAAAGCTGAATCTTTTTTTGGAGCATAGAACATAGGCACATTAAAAATTAAGTGAACGTATATGCAAGGTACAAGTGCAAATTGCAAAGTGCTTAATAAAAATAGTAAAGTGAAGCAGTTGAGATGAATATTCATGCTGCTGTAGATTTAGAATCTCGAATGCTGTTTTCTTAAGTTTTATACAAACTTGTATTCGTCCAGTAGTTGACATTTAATCACTGCAATAGCTAGGTTCCTTCGATTTATTAAAAAAAATATATATTTGCATATTTACCGTCGTAACTAATCCGAATTAGATATCCATAAGTAACTTGAAACTGAACTTGTATTTAGAATTACACTTCCTTTACTCTATGACTCTTATTTGTTATACAAGTTTTCTTTTTTACTTCATCTATTTTTTTATAGCCAGCTTTTTTAAAATTGGAACAACGTTTCTTAACCCGGTTTACTTTAAGAGTTAACTGATAGAAATCATCCCAATATAAAAAAGTGTTATGCTAGCAAAATTACCTGTTTAATTTAGATTTATTTTTTTTTTTTGACCAAAAAAGCAACTACAGCTGAAATACTAGATCAAGGCGAATTCATACGAGTATAAGGTGTAGTTACTATAGCAGCCAATTTGATTTTTTTTATTCACCTACTTGTATTTTGTTTTTGCTTTTGCGTGTGAGCTTTCAAAAGCCATAAAAGCAAAAACAAAATGTATGTAAATTTTGACAAGTCTTACGCAAAAGCAAAAACAAAATAAATGGGAATTTTGTAGTTGTACTTATAGCACCACCTTATATGGCCCACTTTGCACATCTCGAGCAAAAGTATTTTTCAGACGCGATCAAAGCAGACTATTGTTAATAATACATCGCCACTTTTTTAAAATGTTCGCTCTTCTTTTGTAGGCTTATCGTACTGCCCTCGGTTCAAGATAGGTTGGATTGCAAATAGGCGAAATCGGATAATACCACGGACACATAACGGCGTTTTATAAGAACCAGAAAAATGCAATATTTCAGATATTTCAACTACTGTTAAGGTTGATTTTTTTTATATATTTATATACGAGATTAAGCTGATGAAAGGAATGCGATGATAGTTTTTCTTTTGTAGATGGGCGTGGCCGCACTCACTCTTTAGAATAATAAGGTATATGTATATGTATGTATATCTTCGGAACTACGTTACAGAAATCTACCAAATTCGGCACATGCTCTCGAGTTGAGTTTAGTAAGAACAATTTAAAATATATATATACATATATATATAAATTATAAAAAAATCACGTCTCTCTTATAGCGCTAAATTAAAAAAAATTAAAACATCCTATTAGTAACCATATAAAGTAATTTGCTCAAATTTGACATGCAAAGATTGAGAATGAAAGAAAATAGAAGCAAAAACGTTGGAAATGGGCGTAGCAACTCCCATCTCAGAGCAAATAGAAATACCAAATTACGTCCACACGGGTTTGGTTCGTTAATATAATAGAAAATCCTTTTTGTTTCTTTTTAAATCAATAAATGCCGTTTAAGTCATAAAAATATGACTATTATTGAAGTGAAACTTCTTTGCGCTCGTTGGGCTGTAATTCCAATATCGAATGAATTGAAAAAGCGACAGGAAAAGGGAGGGGACGGCGCGCGTGGTGGGGCAGTCGGACGGAAGGAGAATTAATTTATACCACTCATTTTACTAATTTTTATCACTTGTTTTAATAATTTCTACCACTAGTTTTTCTAATTTCTAACACTATTTTTACTAATTTCTACCACTATTTTTTACCAGTTTCTACCACTATTTTTACTAGTTTCTATCACTAAATTTATTAATTTCTGCCACTATTTTTACTTATTTCTAACACTATTTTTACTAACGCTACTACTCATTTCTACCACTATTTTTACTAAATTAAACCACTATTTTTAATAATGCTACTACTCATTTCTACCACTATTTTTACTAATCTCTACCACTATTTTTAGTACAGCTGCTACTAATTTCTACCACTATTTTGTTACATTTTCAATAAATTCTACCACTATTTTTACCAATGCTACTACTAATTTCTACCACTATTTCTCCTTTTTTAATTACACAGAAGTTTTACTTCTGGTACGCGCACTTAGGTGCGCGCGTGATTTTTTGTATTAAATTATTATACTATTATATTAAATTTGGTATGAAATTTTTTTATTTAGCTCTATTTAAGTTCCAGTAAACCATTTGCAGCTCTATCAAAAAATATTTTTGAAATTAAGTTTTCTTTAGTCTTTTAGTTTGGCACGCATTTTGTAAAATTCCACTTAACAAATTATTTCGCTTAATTTAAGTATTCATATTAAAAACGAAAACAATCATCTTGCAATATTTGGTTTCACAAATTAACTAAATTATGTTCAAGCATTTCAGCAGGTGACAACTCCATTTAAAAAGTATGTTTTTGGTGGCTCATGTTATGGACTAACTACATACAATATATCTATGTATGTATATGCATAAGTGCAATATTTCAATTTATTTATTGTGAGTTGTATTTCTAATTCTCCAATCTATAGGTATATACTTGCCGTATATAAAGTACATGTTTTAGACTATCAGGCCTTGAAAGAATAAATTTGAAATTTCTATCCTGGCAAATGATCCACAATATTCGCAATAAACCTATCCGCATTATAATAGAAATTTCAAATGAAAACTAGTAAGTATAGAATTTCTGATAAAAAGGGAAATTTTTTTGGTTTTATTTAGTTTAATTAATTTTATCAAATCATAAGAATTCCAAAACTTTAGTCAACTAAATTAAAAATTTGCTGACAATCATAAGCTGATGACAAATATTTCCCGTGGAGAGCGACATATGTACATATGTGAGTCAATATTTTATCAGCAGATGATGTTTGACATTCGCAAATAATCGGGAGAGTTGTGGCACATATTCGGGGGAGTAAACATACTTCAAAGATATCAAATTCTTTTTCCCATTCTGGCAGGGCGGAGAAAAATAAGCAGAACAACATTATTTTAAGAAAAGAAAACGGCATTAGATTAAAAAAAAAATATTCCCAAATCATATCAAACAATCTTTGGATTTTTCATAAATAAAAACAGAAAATTTATTGCCATAAAACGTTCAGTTTATAACAAATTAATATTAAACTTGTATGCAAGAATTCCATTCCAAACTGACAAATATTTGCAATTACCTCCTTTACATAATTGGAATGAAATGTGGTCAGGATTTTTCTTTATCCTATAACGAAGTTTTACCAAAGGGAAATTTCATTTCCAAAAGATAGGAAAGTTTTGTTATTTTTCAAGTTTATTTTTTTAATACCTCAAATATTATTGTGAATTGAAAATCCCATTGGATTCGGGCTACAGAAAAATATACAAAAAAGAAAAAAATGTAAACAAAAAATTGTCAGACATCAGAAAAATTCAAATATGGTATAAAAAATTAAAATCTTATAAAAAGCACAACTTCTTTCTTTAAAGTATTAAATAAAAAAAATTAACTCAGAAAAATACAAGTTCACGATATATTCTGTTTTGAACTTCAAAAGTCTCCTTTTTGTAATATCTGTTTTTGTAGTCTAAGTGTCCGCTTGAAGTATATTTTCCCCGAATTGGATCGATAGGTAAGCTTGAAGTTTTTTCTTTAAAATGCCGCATTTTTGGAAAAAACAACTACATCACGTTTGGTAAATGCCATTGGAAAGTTCTTACAAATATAGCAAACTGAACATGGTATCCTTGCCGAAACGAATAATTGCAACTGAGTTGTCAGCTCTTGTGCTTTTGTAATACAATTAATCTGAACCATTCGATTATTATTCTTACGAAATCATTAACGTAAGTTAGATAGATGTCTTTTAAGTAACCATGTGCCAAATTTTATGCACTCTGAAATTTAAATTAAATTTTGAAGAATTTTTCCCTATTTTTCCTATATTATTTAAGCTAGCAAATCTATTAGCAGTAGAACAGCAGAATTTTTCACAAAAAACATTCTTCACGGTCACAAGCACCTCCACTGTTTCCTTGGCATCGCAAAATATCACACTTTAATTCGCAATAAATAGCGATAAATTACATTTAACTGACGGCTGTTATCTACTCGAAACGCTATCGAATTGCAGTCGGGGCAATTTAGCTTGCCATTGCGACAAGCGCACTGCCTGCCTGCCTGCCTACCAATAACCATCACCAACTCACACACCAACAACATTCAACATCACATTAAAATGTTGTCTCGCCAAATGAAAACACGCCACTGTGCCTTTGGGTCGAACGTTTGTAAATTTGTACGATAGCGCGTCCATTTTGCTTACCTAATGAAATCATCTCAAGTTTAATTTAATTTTATCGTTCCCACAAGTGCAGCAAAATACAAGTGATTGTCTATGTGCGCGTGTGTGCGTGTGCGTGCCATTTTGTCGTGCCGCCTATTTGGTCGCATACCTGCCTAGCAAACCAGCACAAATGTGCCACTTGATGAATGTCAGCAATAATGTCAGCGTAATCACAATCGTACGCCTAAAACTATACACGACATAATAATAAATCAACCGCGTAATAAAAGATATATATATATATAAGTAATATGAACAATAACGGTGTCAACAACAGCAACAACTACAGACATGCAACAAAAAAACAGAACACAGAAGCTTATAATAAGAATATAAGTACTGGCATTGAAAGAAAATTTATGACAAGACAAAAGAGAAATATTTACGCAGATTGTGTTGGAGGCAAGCAGAAAATTAAGCAGGATTTCGGAGTGTGAAGTAACACCAAGTCCACACGACACTGCAAACAAGTTGCTTATGACTCTTTTGTGATATTAGGTGAAAACAAGTGGAAAGCTCGTGTTTTCGCTCCGCAAAAAGTGTCTAACTTCATTACAAACCAATCATGATAATGTCGAAAACAATTAAATTTTCATTGTATTGTCATAAGCAACTCTGTGTTCGATAATTTATTTCCAAAAAAAAATCGAAAAATTGCCGTTACAGTTCATAAAAAAAAATTTGTTTGTCGACCTAAGTACGCGAGCCACAAGTAAAACTACTTTGTGGTAGTAGAAATTAATAAAATTAGTCGTAGAAATTATGTTATGAACCTATTTGACTCTGATGTCTATTATGGAGACTATATAGGGTTGTAGGCTGTCCTCATTGCCATATAATGTACACCCGTTAGCAATGCACGCAGCGCCAGTCTCGTGGATTTCGTTACTTCGTGGCTTAGAAAATTAAAGGATTCCTAATACGCAGAGTCAACCAGCTCAAACGAGAAAAATAATATTTTTGCACACTGAGAGAAATTACATAAAATTATGAAAACCAATCTAAAGCGACGAACAGACACGCTTCTACAATAATCTCTGCATTTCCGAATTTTTCCAAAAATTAAACGCCTAGCAGCACTGAGATGTCGATTATGCTGCACCTAGCACTCCATTTTCGGTTTCAATTACTTCAGAAGGAAACCCCATTTACCCGCTAACAATTCCCACATTATTGTTAATCATAAAAAAAACCCTAACATATGAATGTATATTTGCAATCCTTATTCAAAGATATCTAGTTTAAGCCTTTATGCATACATTTTCTTACTATCTATGAAAACTCAATTTCAATCTTCGGCCCTCTTTCGAAAAGGAATTTCATACTTTAAAGACATTTCTTATCAATCAAAATTATAAAATATGTATTTGAGAAACAAACAAACGTTTGTTTTCTTTCTTTCTTTTGTTTTTGTTAAATTATTTAGAAAGAAAACTTTATGTATTATAGTGAATTGTGAATGAATTTAAAAGAAATAGAAGACAGTTTACAAACATTATGATTTGTCGTGTTTATGTTTGTTTTGGCTGCGCTGCTTCGAAGGCCTTGAAGAGATCCTGTTAGTGTTGTTGGTACAGATATGGCAGGTCGCTAAATATTTCAAACTTCACAGAGTGCAATTTAAGTATCTTCGGTTTCCTTTTTGAGCTACGTGAGGTTCCTAAGTTTGTAAGGGTGGCAACACTCTTCTGGCTGTCAACCCAGAGGGGTAGTATGGCAGCGCGAGTGGTATCCCGACGGTTACGAAGACGACACGCGAATTCAATATCTAATCAATTTTCCCTTATTTTCAACATTACTGTAATCAATGAATAAATAATTTCATACTAAGTGCGGTTAGAGACTTATTTAAATCGGAACTTCATTTAAGGCTTCCAGTAGCCTTTCAGGTCAGAAGTAGGACGATCCTGCGTAAAAAGTTGTGAAATTGCGATAAAACGGTTCAGTAGGGCTCCGCTGGGCAAGCGTCGGTGCTCCGCTGCCATTCCGAGTAACTTGTTGAACGTTATTTTGAATATATTGGGCAGAGCGTAATATGCCTATAAGTGCAAAAGAGATGATCGAGTAATATCTCTGAACGGCAGCGAAAAACGAAATTCAAGCGTAAAAGTGTCATACGTGAGAATAGGATGCACGTATAAATCCTAAAATGCGACAAATTATACAAAAATAAAGTAAAAAACGAATTAAAACGACAACGTAAACGATCTGTAAGCGAAAAAGGGATGAACGACTAATGTTCCTGAACGGTGGTAAAAACACACAAGTCTGAGCGAAACGTCAACAACGAACTTAATTCTAATTAAAATTCAAAGTAAGGTAAAAACGTAAACAATCAAAATGCCGGTAGTAAAAATAAGTAGTTTAAAATTGAGTGAAATAAAAGAGCTACTTAGCGAAAGAGGGTTAGAAACAGGTGGACAGAAGAATGAACTAATTTTGAGACTATGCGAAGCGGTTGGCGGAGACGTAATCGAATTTGCTCAAACGAATGTGCAAGAGCAAATTAACGAGTTACGCGAAATGTTCGGCTCGGTTATGCAGCTGATGCAATCGAGTTCTAATACCCCACCTAGTGCTATTGCGAGTGTATCACATTCCAATGCGGAACAACAACGTTTAGAGTCACCGAATGCGAATGCGAGTGCGAATAAAAATAAATATTCGGTAAAAGAAATTGCCGAAACGATACCAGACTTTGATCCAACGAATGATACTTCAATCACCGTCGAGCAATTCATTGATAGAGTGAATAGTGCTGTTAACGCCTTTCAGTGGGAAGAAAAGTGTTTGTTGTTGGCAGTGTATAGCCGACTCAAAGGTGCTGCGAAACTTTGGCTCAATTCGGCAGACAAATTGTACTCAAATTGGACTGAGTTTTCACAACGTTTGTGCGAAGAGTTCAGCTGTGCGCCTGATGAAGCTGATATACATTATAAAATGAGTCAAGCAGTGCGTAAGACGAATGAAGGCTTATTAGATTATTGCTTTCGTATGAGTGCGTTAGGAAAGCGGTTTGCATTGAGTGAGCCTGCAATTGTCAAATATGCTAGAGATGGGTTGAAACATCGCGAACTGCAAGTAGCTATGGCAGCTACTCGATTTAAAACTATGCGTGAATTCCGTCAAACGATAACAGATTATACTAAAAACATTACTACGCGTTCGAGTAAATATGAAAAACCTTTTGGTAGTGAAACAAGTGTTATCGATAAAAACGACAAGAGCAAACAAATTATTTGCTATAATTGCCAAGAAAAAGGGCACGTTTCGAGTAAGTGTCCGCAACCACAACGTAGGCGAAGGTGCACTGATTGCGATAAAGTGCATCCAAAAAGTGAACCCGAAAATTGCGGAAAGAAAAAAACGGTAGTCAGAAAAACGAATACACGAAGCGAAATTATTTCGAATAATATTTTTGAACAATGTGTTGTTATAAACGGGCAACAATTAATGGCGTTTATCGACACGGGTAGTGAGTGCAGCATGGTCAGGGCGACTGTGGTATGTAACTTAAACTGTGAAAAAGAAAAATGTGCACTGAAGATAAGCGGGTTTTGCGGTGGTGTTGCATATGCACACGCAAAAATACATGTTGAATTGCAAATTGAAAACCTTAAGCGATTCGTTACATTATATGTGGTAGACGATGAACTTTTAACGGTGGATCTGCTATTAGGGCAAGACCTTTTCAGCGATATGCGGGCGGTTATCGTAGATGGGCGAATTGCCTTTGCGAGCGGAAATACATTTAATATCGATAACGTCAAGTGCGGGGTTGTCGATGTTCAGGTTAAAAGTGAACTGGTTGAGCTGTTGAACCAGTATAGCGATATTTTTGCAACAAACTTGCATCAAATTGGTAAGACCGATTTAGTTGAGATGTCAATTGATCTCGATACTGACCTTCCGATCGCGCAGAAACCATTTAGAGTTCCTGAGCCTAAAAAAGAAATTATAGCGAATATGATTGACGAACTTTTGGCGTGTGACATTATTCGCAAATCAAATTCTGAATATGCGAGTCCAATGATTTTAGTAAAAAAGAGAAACGGTAGTGAACGACTATGTGTTGATTTCAGGCGGTTGAATCAGCACATGCGTAAAGAAGTTTTCCCAATGCCTAACATTGAGGAACAACTGCAAAGTGCCAAACGATACGCGTATTTCTCAGTGTTAGACCTAAATAGCGGGTATTATCAAATTCCCATAGCGAAAGATAGCCAAAAATATACCGCATTCGTAACAACGGAAGGGTTATTTGAATTTAAGCGAATGCCTTTCGGACTAAAAAACGCACCAGTAGTGTTTCAGCGATTAATTTCAAAAATAAAAGAGCGTGTTAAAAAAGACGATATGATGAACTATATGGATGACATTTTAATCGGTAGCCAAACGATAAATGAAATGTACGATAAAATAAAACGTGTGTTAAGTGCGCTTCGCGATGCAAACGTTACGTTAAACATAGATAAATGCGAATTTCTGAAAAACACGATTGAATTTCTGGGTCATCAATTAACTCCAGACGGTATTGCGCCAGGTTTAGCGAAAACTTTCTCAATACGTGAATTTAAAACGCCATCAAGCGTACATGAAGTTAGACAGTTCCTCGGACTCAGCGGCTATTTTCGTAAATTTGTTCCGGCGTATGCATTGATAGCCGCGCCGTTAAATAAATTACTGCGTAAAGACGAACCATTCGCATGGGCAGAAGCTCAAGAAAGTGCGTTTAATAAACTCAAAATGATATTAGTGTCTCGACCAGTGATGACTGCATTCCGAGTTGATGCAGAACATCAAGTGCATACTGACGCGAGTTCGATCGGTCTGGCCGGCGTATTACTACAAAACGAAAACGAAAACTGGAAGCCAGTTATATATTATAGCCGCGCGACAACAGACGCGGAGAAAAACTATCATAGCTACGAGCTGGAGACGCTTGCGGTGGTCGAATCCATCGAACGTTTTAGATATTATATTTACGGTAAACGAACAAAAGTAATCACAGACTGTAACGCTGTTAAAACTACAATGAAAAAACGTGAATTAGTGCCACGAATCGCTAGGTGGTGGTTGCGGATTCAAGACTATGATCTTGAAGTTGAGCATCGAAGTGGTCAGCGAATGGCGCATGTAGATGCGTTGAGCCGTGCGCCTGCTGAAGAGTCACGCGAAATCGAAGCAGCGTCGTTACGAACCGACAAAGTGAATATTGCTGAAGAAGATTGGCTGTTTGCTATGCAGTTGCAGGACGAAAGCATCAAAGAAATAGTCGACAAGCTACGGCGAGGCGATAAAGGTACAGCGAAAGATTTCAACCTTAGCAATGGAAGGTTGTTCAAAGGGGTTAATGGTAAGAACGCTTGGGTAGTGCCAAAAGCTTTGCGATGGCAAATCGTGCATAATGCGCATGATAAAGCTGGACATCTCGGTCTAGAGAAAACGCTACAGCGCATCGGTGAGCACATGTGGTTCGCTCGTATGCGCACCTTCGTAAAGTCGTACATTAAGTCATGCATCGAATGTACCTACAACAAAGTTCCCGGTGGCAAGAAAGAAGGCGAGCTTCATGTTGGTGAAGTGGAGCCTATACCATTTAGAACCGTACACGTAGACCACCTTGGTCCATTTCCGAAAAGCGCCAAACGTAACGAGCATGTGCTCGTTATAATTGATGCATTTACACGCTTCGTAATCATTAGAGCAGTAAAGAGTACGGCGACAAGACATGTAATCGATGTATTCAACGATATCTCCAGTTTCTTGGGTATGCCCGAACGCATTATATCCGACCGAGGTACAGCGTATACTTCCAAGGAATTTGAGCGATTTTGTAAGGGCAATGACATCAAACACATCTGCAACGCCGTGCGAACGCCTCGAGCCAATGGTCTGGTTGAACGTTGCAATCGAACCATTATGTCAATGCTTTTGCCATCCGTTAACAACGATAAACGCTGGGATGAATCCTTGCGAACCACGCAGTGGGCAATCAACAGTATGAGAAACAAAACTACGTCTCGTACACCCCAAGAGTTACTCTTCGGGTTCCAACCGCGCGATATCCTGCAGAATAAGATCGTCCTTGCATTACAACAAGACGAAACCTCGAGCGACAATTTAAATGAGCTACGTAAAGCAGCAGCAGCACGTATAAAAGATGAGCGTCTTAAGAATAAACAACGATTCGATCAAAAACATGCAGAACCAACCAAATATAGCATCAACGATTTAGTTGTAGTAGAATATGAGGCGCCAAGTACCGGCACGTCACGCAAATTAGAACCACGGTACAAAGGTCCGTTTCAAATTATCCGAGTCCTGGGCAACGATCGTTACGTTGTGCAAGATATTCCTGGGTCCCGACGAACACAAAGACAATACTCTTCTGTATACGCCAGCGATAAAATTAAACCGTGGTGTGCCTTACCACAAATATGCGAAGACGACGACAACAGCGACTCTGAGAACAGCGATGATCCGTCGATAGCGGATCGAGGTCGCCCGCAGGTTCAGGAAAGGCCGAACTGTAAGGGTGGCAACACTCTTCTGGCTGTCAACCCAGAGGGGTAGTATGGCAGCGCGAGTGGTATCCCGACGGTTACGAAGACGACACGCGAATTCAATATCTAATCAATTTTCCCTTATTTTCAACATTACTGTAATCAATGAATAAATAATTTCATACTAAGTGCGGTTAGAGACTTATTTAAATCGGAACTTCATTTAAGGCTTCCAGTAGCCTTTCAGGTTCCTTATATAAGTTGGTTTTCAACTTTATGGTTATTGTCTTATGCTCTCTGCTTTGGTTTTTTTTTTTGTTTTTTGTTTTTTTTTTTGGACATTTAGTATATAACAAGAACACAGATATAAAGACCGTCATTAAGGGAATCTTCTTCAATTAACAAATGAGGTTAATTAATCTGTTTTGTTGTATATAATATTTAAGAGAAAAAATTCATATTTCTTTAGATATCCCTATTTGCATTGAAATACGATTAGTAAACTCCTGATAAAGTTCAAATTTAACCACTATCTATAAGTAGCAAATTTTCCAGATATTTATAACCCTTAAGGGTTAAGTTTTCCAAACAATAGGTAATCAGGAATTTAAAGCCTTGTATTCGAGTCCCGGTTATTCTGGCGACCTCTTTTTTAAGGTAATGTATCAGCTAAAGGGATGATCCC